>OY744604.1:9391072-9493572 GCA_963556255.1 Allolobophora icterica | reverse complement strand
TTGAAGAAGAATGGTTGAAAAGTGGGAGATGCTGCTGACTACGACAGATCAATAGAGTCTACAACTAGAACGAAATGTTCTAATTTATACCGATCGTTTAACAATTAGAAATCGTAGTAAATAAAATACTAACAGTTAATAATACAAAGAAAACTCATCTGAAGTGTCGTTCTTCTAAAAAGTCAACGGAACCACGCCAGAGAAACAAACCCGAAGAGACTAGTAGAACCGCTACCACCAAGAATAGTTTTTATTAGATGGTTGGCGTGAAAGTGTTCAGCACTACGTCAATCATCTTTTAAAAACATTACAGTAATGGAAAGCGTTCGTTAGGAAACATTACAGAATGTATTTTAAGTAATGAAAAGATTTGATGATCTTCTTGTTTTATGCAAAAATGTTGCAATAATCTACATGAATTTAAATTTACTGCTTGTTTTAAGTTGGCGTCTAATCGCCCGATCCTTCTATTTCCCTCGACATATACTCTGTATCCACACACACATTCACTTCCATTTCTTCTGCCCGCAGCTTGGTAGTGATTCTCGACCAAAACCTAAACTTCTCCTAAGATATCACTCATCTTTCTGGCTCTTGCTTTCTGCAATCTGTAATCTTCGCTTCCAAGCCGCATTACATTCTCTGTACATTCATGGCTCATGTTAAACACTGAAATTAATTTTTCCTGGATGTGGCTATCACTCAGCTAGACGTCCTTCATACCATCCAGAATGATCTCTGTTACTAAAACACTCAAAACCAACAACCATAATTTTATCACTCCTGCCCTTAACTCAAATCACTGGTCTAAAATATCTAAACAGATAGAATACAAAGTCATATCACTAACCTACAACACAATTCAGTCATCCCAGTCTTGCAATCTTCGTCAGTTATTCACAATGCAACCATATTTCTCAACGCGATCCTCTCTTGCCCAAACACTTCTTGATCTTTCCGCCATGTCTTCACATTGGAAATGATTCACTTTTGGAATTACAACATACATGTATCTTATCCATCCCATGAAGTCAACAAAACAGCATCTCGTGCAATCTCTGCGCAGGTCCTTCACTCGAACTAAAAACACTATTTTGCCAAAAATCATTCCCTGATTCACCCTCATCTCCATTCTCTCACGCTGCTTAAGCTCTTTACGCCATCCAACGTAGCCCTATTACAGACTCATGCTTGACCTTTGGTTCTTGACCTGGAGCCGATTGTTGGCCCTACCTGCCTTACGATTCTGTTTTGACTAAGCACCTGTAAATTAGCGACTTCGGTTTTTAAGGCGCTGTAAAAATCTTCAGATTACGACAATGCTGGCAATTAATCTGAAACGCTATACAATCATCTAACGTAGACCTCGTTTAAAATAAATTTATAAAACATCTCTACACAGGTAGGCCTGAAATACGTCTTTGACAAAACCCAATAAAATACTGATTTTAAGTTCCTTTCAGTCATAGATGTCTTAGAATGAGTGCTAACGACAAGAAGAAATCACACGTGAAGAAACAAAGCAAACGGCAGCTAATAACTCAAATTCTACTTCTTCATCCTGTGGAGTGTTTTTCCGTTCGTAGCCTTGTCCATTGTTTTTATGCCACAAGTCAGATGCCTGATTAAAATCTGATCTTAGGGAACTCGGATCTTGCATATCAGACCGTCATTGTAGATTTCGTACGGCAGTCAAGAACCATGACAGAGAAATCAGCTTCCTCATATCATCCATCCTGAACATACGCTCTGTTAACAACAAAGTTGATGACGTCAGAGTGCTTATGCAGGAGGAGCAGCTCCAAGTGCTTGCCCTGACCGAAACCTGGCACGAGGACTCTGACTGCACAACCATCAAGCGTCTCCGCGGGCTGGGACTGAACGTGTTAGAAACGTGTTAGAAGATCGAGGATAAGCGACGCCAGGGAAAGGTTAAATTTGTTAACCATGGTGGCATTGTCATCGTCGCCACGCACGGCGTCGCTTTATCTAAGATCGACCTTCAGCAGAAGACAACAACGTTCGAGTGCCTGTGCTGTCGGACGACCTCTGGAGGCAGCAGTCATGTCCTCGTCGTCTTTTACTGGCCTGGGTCACAATTAATTACTCCACAGTTCTTTGCTGAGTTCTCTTCATTTCTGGCGGCTCTTGCCAGTATATCTATCCCAGTTACGATCAAAGGAGACATTAACACCATGAACGAGCGCTGGATCAAGAAGTAAATAAATACAACGCAATCCTGTCAACATATGGCTTCCGACAGCACGTAAAGTCACCAACACATCGGCTCGGAGGTCTGTTGGACCACGTCATCACGTCCGAGAGCGTGTCGCCACCAGTCTTGGTTACCGATGTCGGGCTGTCGGACCATATGCTGGTGTCATGGTCCATCAGTATGACACCACCAGCTCCGAGTTTTCTAACGATCACCAAGCGCAAGTGGCAGCATTTCGACACTGCTGCTTTCCTTGCCGAACTCTCGGAGTCTGAACTCTGTGCTGTTACTGATCCGACGATCGATACCTCTGCAGACGATCTCGCAGATACCTTCGACTCGGTAATCAGCGGCCTTCTTGACAAGCATGCCCCCGCTTCAGAGTTCACTGTTTGGGAGCGTCATCATCAACCCTGGTTTGACAACTAATGCCGTGAGGCTAGGCGGACGGCTAGACGTCTGGCCCGGCGTTGTCAGGTCGATGCGGCTGGGGCTGAGGACACAAGCCTGGCGCACAGCCCTCCGTACGGCTAGGAAACTGTCCCATCAGAAGGCTTCTGATTACTGAAAGTCGAAAATCAAGTCGGCGGGTTAAAATCAGCGTCATGTGTGGCAGTCAGTGAAGCAGCTGCTTGGCGAGGGCAAAAACACTGCCACGGCTGGGTCTTTCTCTGATGCTTCTTATCGTGACTACATGGATACAAAAGTCGCTGACATCCGAGCATCGACATCTGACGCGAATGAGGCGATTTTCACTAATTGCTCAACTCCAGGCATGTGCGAGTTTCTCCCAGTCACCACGGAAGATGTCATTAAAGTTATTGTATCATCACCAGCGAAACAGTGCTCTCTTGATATAATTCCAACGTGGTTGATGAAGGAGACGGCTCCGCTGCTGGCGCCTTTCATAGCTCGGATGTTCAATCATTCTTTTGCCATCGGCCGTTTCCCGTCCAAATGGAAACACGCAACGGTCAAGCCACTCCTTAAGAAAGCTGGAGCCGATGAATCGTCACCTGCGAACTTCAGACCGGTCTCAAATCTAACGTTCGTATCAAAAGTACTCGAGCGTATTGCCAATCACCAGCTGACCGAGTACCTGTCTGAATCTCGCCTTCTTCCTCCGTTTCAGTCTGCCTACAGGCGTAGTCATTCCACCGAGACTGCGCTCCTTAAGGTGTTCTCGGACCTAGTCAATGCTATAGATTCAGGCCAACTGGCGCTTCTGTCACTACTTGATATGTCGGCTGCATTCGACACAGTCGACCACAACATCTTACTTCAGCGACTTTCGCTCTCGTTTGGAATTAAGGATAGAGCGCTCAGTTGGCTTGAATCCTACATAAGAGGGCGCACACAATCCGTCGATTTGGCAGGGGAGGAGACGTCACCTAAGCTGGTAACATGCGGTGTTCCACAAGGATCAGTGCTTGGCCCTCTTCTTTTTATTCTATACGCGGCCGATGTGGAGAGAATCATAGAATCACATGGCCTCCTCCACCACTGCTATGCAGACGATACACAGCTTTACTTCTTCTGTGAACCATCACAAACAGCTGAGCTGAAACAGAGAGTGCTGCTGTGTATCGAACGCATTTCAAATTGGATGGCGTCTAACCGTCTCAAACTCAGTCCAACGAAGTCTGAATTCTTATGGTGTACCACCCTCCGGCGTCGCCATCTACTTGACGGCAGTATCTTCACCCTTGGCGATGCAGAAGTTCAACCAGCTGACACCATCCGCAACCTTGGAGTCCACTTTGAGAGCTGTATGACCATGACGGACCATGTGAGTCAACTCGTTCGAGGCTGCTTCTACCAACTTCGGCGTATTAACACCATCTACAGATTCATTCCAACCTCAACTGCCGTCATCTTGGTCAACAGCTTCATAGTCTCCAGGGTTGACTACTGCAATAGCCAACTGGCGGGCCTGCCGACTTCTCAATTAGATCGAATACAGTCGGTGTTCAACTCTGCTGCACGTATCATATATGGCCGGATACCATCTGACCATGTCACTGATCTGCTGCGTGACAACCTTCACTGGCTGCGCGTTCCCCTCAGCGGATCACGTACAAACTGTGCTGAATCACATATAAAGCATTGAATCACCTCATGCCGGATTATATCTCCGATTTCTGCATTCGTGTGGCAGACAACCAGAACAGATGTCGGCTACGATCGTCATCAAAGAATCAACTACAAGTGCCGCGGTCTTCCACGAGATTTGGCGACTGTTCCTTCTCTGTCGCTGGACCCACTGCGTGGAACAATCTTCCTGACTACGTTAAGAATGCGCCATCTCTGGAGTCATTCAAATCGAACCTGAAGACATATCTTTTTAATCTGTCGTACGATTGTAATTGACTTTTGTAACTCATGTACAGCGCCCTTTTCTTCGGCCTCGGCTGAGCTACGGCGCTATATAAATCGTCTTATTATTATTATTATCGTTTCTGTGCTCTTTGGTGTCTCACCACGCTCTGTTTTAGGGACTCTGCTTTTCATTCTCTATACCTCTGCACTGTCAGCCATTGCCTCTCGTCATGGCATAGAAATCCACCTCTATGATTGCTGATGTACCCAATTCTATGCCCTCCATCTGCAAGGAGGGATTTTTCCCCTCCCATACCTGCGGGAGCTTTGTCGATGTACCTCGGGGATCCTGCGGCGATCAGCTCTTCGCTTGTTTGACCAGGCCAAGCTCTTGGTTCCCCGCACGCGGATAGCTATCATGCCTTGCCGTTCTTTTTCGGTCGCTGGCTCCGCAACCTGTTGCACTCGGCCTGGTCCCTATGACTCACCCTGCCTTGTTCCTGACCAAATTAAAGACTACTCTCTTTAGCCGTGGTTGGAATGGGAGCGCTCCTGAGTAGATAACCTTGAAGGGGAGCCACACAGAAACATGTTTCTCTTCCACTCTATTCTAAAAGTAATTAATCTTACATTTCCGATGTGAAACATGGAAGTGCTCTTTGGTTCTTGAATCGGGACTGGACAAATCCCAGAGTCCTGCAAGACAGGGATCCAGCGCAACTCTCTCTATTGCAAGTAGCTATCTAGCTACTTCTTCATCTTGCCGTTTGCCTCCAAGGCTTACTACACGGAGTCCCCTCAGCAGACTCGAACCAGCAGTCGCTGAATTACATACTTTTAAATGGAGTCCCTTCAGCAGACTCGAACCCTCAGTCGCTGAATTACATACTTTTACATGGAGTCCCCTCAGCAGACTCGAACCCGCAGTCGCTGAATTATATACTTTTACATGGAGTCCCCTCAGCAGACTCGAACCCGCAGTCGCTGAATTACATACTTTTACATGGAGTCCCTTCAGCAGACTCGAACCCTCGGTCGCTGAATAACATACTTTTACCGTAGGTCACTTGACCTTTTGGTTACTTTGGGACACATCACCGAAGCTCATCGTCATTTTAGACTGGTTCCCAGCTGACTCGTTTCCCGCCATGAGGTCAGAACTGATCCTACGTCTCATCGCTTCGGGTAAGAGAACAGCTTTGGGCTGAGGGTTCGAGAGTTTTAACTGGATGCTAAACGCTATCGGTTCGATTCGCTGTTCGACGGGTTCAACCGATCCTGTCCTACGACCGCGTGAGGCCTTAAAGGGAAGTCGACTAACAGCATCCAGTGCTAACAGCCGACAGAAGGACGCGCCCTTCATAAGATGCTTCTGAAAGTTTTCGCTTAGTAAGCAGTAGACGATGGAGTTGGTGAAGCTGTTGCTGTATCCGATCAGTTGAAAGACGGCCATGACTGTGCGCGTTGAGTGATACCTGTCGGCATCTTTATCGAACAGAAGATACACCTGACCGGTGAAGAACGGAAACCAGCTGACGGTGAACAGCAGAACAATGCCGACAAGCATGCGCACTATCAGCTTCCGGTCGCGCAGCGTCCTCTGGTGTTCTTGAAGTGACGTCGGCGACGGCGAGTGGCGGCTGGCGACTTCCGGTGGCTGACGCTGGCGAAGCTTGTGAACGATGCACGTATACGCTGCAGTGACGACGCTGACCGGAAGTAGATAGAATGCGCAGTACGAGAAGAGCGTGTAGGCAATGTTCAGTCGATAATCGGGGAAATACTCGGCGCATGATTGGGCGATCCGGATTGGTGGATCTGAATCCTGTTGATGGACGATGAAGGGCTCGATGGGCTGGATGAAGAGCTGAGGAGAGACGAGGATGAAGGAGGTCAGCCAGAAGAGAGAGACGAGACGAAGAGCTCGACCGGATGTATGGATGTGGAGCGCCTTCAGAGGATGACATATGGCGTAGTACCTACACACAGAAAGAAGCATCCACGTATTAATTTTAATTGCGCATTTATGTAGCGTCTCTTCGATAAGGACCCTTGCAGATGCTACTGACGGAACAAGACAGTAGCAGTGGTCTTCAGCCGCTGGTGAAATGGATGTTGACAACATTCGTGTATTCGGAAAACAATAAAATCTGTGAGTGTCAGTGTACTATTTTTCAATAATGAGGAGTTATGGTTAACCAGGAAACCCAGAAGAAGCCAAAGATCCTGCTAGCCAGGGCCACCTGAGTACATCATACCAAAGTTGGCGAAGCCGACCTAATAATATTCAAACAACTTAACTAATGACCCTGCACAAAGCTGTGATATTTGTAGACAGCAACTTTTGCTTTTGGTCTGCAATGTAGGAACGTCATTTCCTTTTAAATAGTCCGAGGTTAGCTTGGTACATGATAAGAGTATAGATATATAGTTTGATGTGAGTGAATCTCCAAGAAACTATGATAATTTTATACTACAGGTAAATCACATGACTGTGGCCATAACAATACATGAATAAATCCGTTTGAATGCGCTTTATTTGGTCAATTTTCAGAAGTTTGAGTTCTGTGAATTTTGTTTTCAGTTAGAGATCCGATGGGGTAATTTGGAAATGTAACGGATAGCCCATTTTTGAAGAATAACTAATTTGTTAACCCTCAGGCTACCAACCACCCCTCTCCTCCGTTTTTCTGCATCATAAAAACTTGTAGCACAGGGAATATAATTTTGGCCTTTTGAGCAGCTGTAGGAGGTCCATTTGCACACATTTTGAGGTAAATATCGTGATGGTGTCCCACGCCATAAAAATGTTATACCCGAAATAGCCTAGTTATCCACCTACCCCTATGTTTGTCGACTATAGCGTATTCATTATTCTTTCTGGAAGAGAAACGACTATGTCATTCTTTAGAGGGAATGTAGGGCTCTAATTACTTGCTTGCTTAGTTATTTGTCTTTTGACAACCGGAATTGATCATAATAAATAATAATACGCTTTCTCGGTGTGAAAACCGCTGATGAAACATCACAACGTAAACCGATAGGGGAGACCGGAGCTAAATGCAACACTTTTCATATTTTGTTGTGTAGCTATTTTATTTTTGGAACAACCTAAAATCATTTTAGCCCCCTATATAACCTTTACATATCGGCACCAAAACAAGCCATTGTGACGATTTCAATGACAAAACATGTACCCGCAATTGCTAATTGAACAGAGGGCTCTGAAATGTTGCAACCAACCTCGAACCGGGGTTGGTTGCAACGATCCCGGGGAACGTTGCAACAGTATTGAAAATAGTCTAGTTATTCAACTTAGGCTGTATATTGTGGACTGCCAACATACAAGAATGTAAGTAACTTAACAAATTCAAAATAAAAAGTAATCAAAAGCATCAATCAAAATAAAATTAAACTTTTTTTGTCGAAATAATCGTCAGTTAAAAGTCCGATATATATGCGCGATATAGGCCTAGGCCAGTGGTCACCAACCCGCGGCTCGCGAGCCGCATGTGGCTCTCAAAAAGTTCTGTGGCGGCTCTCCAGAGCTTTCCAGGAAATGACACTTTCTATGTGACGAAATAAAAATGGACTGTGTCTGTGTTGCTTGAGCTCAAAATTCTATGACTTCACTGTGTTGTGTGTCGGACTGTCGGTCCATATAATGATATTATATACATTATGATTAACGCTAGCGGCTAATAGTGCCATGCACTGATATTAATTTGTTGTGCTCCTAAAATCGACCGAAAACCATGGCGGCTACCAAAAGTTGCTAAACTTCGCAATGTGGCTCTCTAAAGTTGCTAAATTTCGCAATGCGGCTCCCAAAGGTTTCTAAACTTCGTAATGCGGCTCCTCACCGAGAAAAGGCTGGAGACCACTGGCCTAAGCCCTCGAACCCCTAGAGTAGGCAATTCTACCTATTTAGGTCCAGAATGTTCAGTATTTAATTCAAAATTGTAGGCCTATTTCAAAGCCTTCAAATTGTAGCCACATAAGGAAAACGGGAATGCTATCTGTCTACGGACTCGTTTAGTTTCGCCCGTTGTTAAAGGACTAGGCAGCTTCTTGATTATGTCCTCCATTGGAACCGGATATGTTTTTAAATTTCCTGGAATTACAAAGCGAACACTTTCTTCATCATCAAATGTAGGTCTAATTGATTTCATAGCAAGATAATTATGTGACCTCCATTTCTAGATCGTCTGACCGCGAACTGTCTTCAATACGAGCCACAAATGAGCTGTATTTGTAAGTACTTGAAGTTTTATCAGCACAAAATCACCCTGTTTTAAACGATCATAACGCACAGAGTAATCATCATCACCTTCCACAGACTGTGTTTCATCAACAGCGTGTTTCATCAGCTGTCAGATGACCCATCTTCTACACAAAAACCTTTTCCATCATCATCGTTTCTATCACTGTCAGATTCTTCACTGTCTATCTTATCTAAAATTCTTCTTTTGCATGATGGTTTGTTGTGACTTGCTTTTCTTTTGTTCTTGGAATATATTAGGTTCGACGACTGACTAGGCACTGGTTGATTGGTGATGCAGATTTAACTTTCTGAATTATATCGACGTAATGTTGAATAATAAACGTTGTGACTTTTTGCAGTCTAAGACTAGCTCCATTATCAATAACTTCTGTCGCTGCATTCATCATTGTTTCTTTACTAGCAGAACCGCGATTAGTTTTTGCTGACGGTTTTTCATCGTCGCAAGGAGTAGGCTTATTTAGATTAACAAATATGCAAAGATTAGGCGATGATTAAAGCGCATAAAAGCTTAAAATAATTCAATTAGTACCAATTAGGGTAAACGTACGCTTTAGCGTATTTAATTATTGGCAGGATTTCGAAAAAATGAATAGCGTAAATAATTATTTCATCCACCTTCCAGCTTCTAGTTTAGTTTAATATTACACATTTTAATCGTTCATCCATCCGGCTTCCAGTTTTATCTCATTTTCATCGCATATCCAGCTTCTATTTCAAGTTTTATATGACATGTTTTCATCGCTCATCCACGGCAATGATATCGGCGTTAAAGATATAGTTTCATCGCAATTCCAAAGTCTTCAAGTTTCCGTTTTATTATGTAATATTTTCATCATTTATCCAGCTCTAGTTTCAATAATATTTTCATCAATCATCCAACTTCTAGTTTGAGTTATATTTTCATCAGTCATCACAATTGCTGATTACTATCCACTATGAGAGTGTACATTAGGGTTATAACTTTTTTACAACCTCATGTTCCTGTAGCTTAGTTGGATGAACTTTTGCCTAAAAACAAAGGAATGAACTGTCATTTTCAAATCTTTTGAAAAAAGGTCACCCCGAAATCAAAAAATTGATTCGTGTATATGTCACTGTGTAATGTATTATGTAATATGCATGCATAGTGCATACTAACATGTATTATAATACAGGAAAGAATGAGCTACACAATTTTATAATATTTGTACAATATTTTGTAGGTACATATGATACTTGTACAATATTTTGTACATTGTACAATGTACAACTGTACAATGTACATCACACTGCTTATTGCTAAGAATAAATTGATGTTGCAGTTTTTCTTTCATGAAGTTCCCACATCACTTTGATTGCCCGTTCTGCGCACTGATTACTTCTTGCAATGGTATATGGAGTACGGATGGCTCCTGGTTCCTGTGATTCTCCAATACCTACAATGCTTTTTTGTAAAGGTTTCAATATTTCTGACAAGTTCTTGAAGTCATTTTTATTGTACATATGTTTAGTAAACCAATAGTCTGCCCAGTCATATGAAACGAATTTGCATATCTTCTCCAACGTTTTCCCTGTTGTAAGGATAAGAATGAATGAAAGGATAGCAAGAATGGCTCTTGAATTCCACCTGGCATTGCTGATGTTTGGAACTTTCTCAAACTTAACCAGTGGAAAAAACCGTTTTCCTCAAAGATTGTGAACACCCGTGTAAGATGGTATAACAGTTTCATGTCATCTCTCCAGCCTGCTTTATCGAGGATTTCTTCTGTTCCATTAGCAAACTGTGCTTTCAGTTCCTCATACTTGTTCATCAGTTGAGACATAAGCAGATATTCTATGTTTAGAGACCTGGTGTTACCACCAAGTTCCTCGTCTATGACCACCCTGAGAATCCTGTCCAGAACGTGATGCTGGCAACTGATAACTTGTGGTTTGCTGACACCAATGCCAGAGAACAAAAGTTGCAATTTGACAACAACTCCATTCTTTTTCCCAGTGTTAACACTGATTGTATCAGCAGTGGTCATCTTCGTTGCATTCCATAAGTTAATACAACTTATGGAGTGCAATCAAGAACTTTTGCAATTCCTGAAGCAATAGTTTCGGCATCGCCATCTTTCAGATGCAGACTTTTACTTCAGTTCTCTCATTCTTCAGTACCACACCCTGATATTCATTTTTCTCAATATGCTTGCCATCAAAATGTAAGGATCACTGTTCCATCTGTAACTTTTCAATAATTTCCTCCTTCAATTTAGCAGCGTCTTTGGTAGCCTATTTGCAATTTTCTTCTGTGACACTGTAGGCCTATACTGCCACTGATTTATTTTTAAATTAACAAGTTCAGTTTGCCCACAAACCTTTCTATATAGACCAATATTTGGATTCTTCTAGAAAGTGCTGAACAGTGTTAAGAAGTTCCAGATAGCTGTAAAAGTTCTAAACAGTTCCATAAAGTTTTTATAAGCGCGACTACTTATGAGTATTAACGTTACATATATGGTGAATCAAACTTTTCATTTGGGGGTGACCTTTTTTCATAACTGAGAAGAATTTATCACTTTTTCAGTGTTTCTAAGCAAAAGTTCATCCATTGATGATACAGGAAATCGCTTTTTTGAAAAAAAGTCAAAAAGTTATAACCCTAGTGTACATATAATTAACGCACCTAACGTGGAGGATTACCTTCTTCGCACATCCAGCTTCTCGTTTGATCTCCATTTTCATCGCTTAGCCAGCTTCCAGTTTGACTTATATTTTCATCGGTCATCCAGCTTCCAGTTTGATTTCTATTTTCATCGCTCATACAGCTTCCAATAATTAAATACGCTAAAGCGAACGTGGACATTTCGTCCAATATTATATACGCTAAAACGTACGTTTATCCCAATTAGTTATGATATCTGAATACAATGTGATGTAATTCTTACGAGTACATGAGCACGGTTTATTGAAACAAATGAATGAAGGTTGCAACATGTTGCAACCAACCCAAATTAAAATGTTGAAATCAGCCCCGAAGCAAAGCATAGACATTGTTATTGAAAATTTTGCAGGCAGCGTTGTTTTTAAATGAAATGACTAAATGCATTTTCAAGCCAAATGCCTTGTCCCACTTACGACACCAAACCACATGAAATTGTTCCAAAACATTCAGTTACATTACGAAAGAAAACAAAGCCGGAAAACTTACTTTTGATTGCCGAAAATAAACTTTTAATTATTTTCTGTAGCTATTACCGCCTTCCTGCAAAAAAAATAGGTCACACTGACCTAAATACTATTCTACACGAGAGAGGTGAGTTAATTTCATGCTGCTTTTATATAGCGCCTAAATATCAACAGTGTTGCGACCAACACCTGATGCATGTAGCCCCGGTCTCCCCTAAGGTTGGGTACGGGAAGGGCTATAAACAGTCGAAGCAGAATGTTAAGTAAGTAAAGCAGTGCTGTAAAGTGTGCAAGAAGCCGGTTTGTAGGAAGCATTCCCACAAAACAATGGGAGTAACTTGCAATAACTGCATTGACCACTGATATAGTTGACTGCCGGGAACAATAACATAATTTCTTGTTTCATAATGATATAGCTGCATGCCTTTTAGATTTTGCCTGCAACTAAAACAGATTTTGGACTAGTTTGTATTGACTAAGCCTCATTACATTTAAAATAGTCTTAGATACATAGTTCATTTTCAAAACACACATCATCTTATATTATTTTATCCAACAAGTACAAGTTGTGCGGGATTATACGAATATCGTTTATTATGGACCGGTTCCTTTGTTCAAAATTATATAATTTCGAGATGCATTCATATATTTTACAACTAAATACACCATTTTTGGCAAAAATGAATGCTGAATCAATTGCTGTATTACATGATATGATATTTGAAGCCAAACATGAAATTCCGGGGGTTGTAACCACCCTCCCCTTGGTAACCGATATCGCAAAAAGCCTTGGTGGCCTAAGGGTTAAGGTGGGATTTGTATGCGGATGCCCATACAATTGTATAATATCATAAATAAGAGTAGATAAAGTTGTAATAAAGCTTTAGAGGGATCGGGGTGGCAATAATCAGGTAGTTCTTAAGAGTACACCAAGATTTCGAAGCCATGTCAAAAATCTCTGGAGAAATTCGAAACCTTAGCGAGAAACTGGGTACTCTAGACGATGACTTCAAGGCATTCAGAAGTGACCTCATGACCACCATCTCGTCTCATTCGGACCGCATGGACCGGATAGAGGAGCAACTCGTACAACTAAAATTTGGTTCAGATAGTATTGCAGCCACTGAAATCGCAGTTACCAAACTGATCGAAACTGATAAGCTACTCAGTCGTTCAGTTAATGACTTCGACCAACAAGCAAGGAGTCACAATCTGCGAATTACAGGTTTCGTGGTTCATCCTCAATCAGTCAATGAAGAAATCCTGGCTTTTTTTCGTGATAAACTGAATGCTCACGACGTTAAATCATCTGACATATCAAATGTCACCATTATAAAGTCGAAAACTTTGTCAAAATCTTCAAACTTGCATCCTGAACCTGTGATAGTCGTGTCATTGGTCTGTAAGATGACCCGGGACAAAATCCTCAGATCACGACGGCAACTCAAAGGTACTCGTCAAACCATTACTGAGGATTTTATGGTTTTTATTGTTTTGGTTGTTTTTAAGATTTTCGGATTTCGGATCATAAAAATCATGAAATATGGCATGAACAAGAGCTTCAACTCAGTTTTAATTCAGTTGCAATTTCCGTAAATTAAAAATCACTAAATCAAAGTTATTAAAATTACTTCTGCAAAAATGAGAAATTTATTTTTAAAAAGCCCAAAAAAAATTTGCGGTTTAAAAAAAACAAAATTAGAAAAAAAATTTTTTTCACCTCTGGTCTGCACAGTAGGCAGAGTTTTCCGGTGTTACGTTAATCCATATGAAATGGGGCGTTTTGTTTACATGTAAATTTGTTTCATATTGAAGATATTGAAGATAAAAATAAATCTTTTTTTTCATTATGAATTTCTGATAGTATTTCAGTTCTGTGTCTCTGTTTTTCTGTTTCTGAAGAAATGTGTCTATATTGAAACATAATATTTTAATATCTGAAGAAATTATCCTCTCGATTTTGGGGGGCGTTGCCCCGGCTCCCCAATTATTGCGGGGGGCACGTGACCAGGCTCCCCCAGAGTCTACGCCTATGCTGATGATACATCAGCATTCTTAATTAGGAAAATTTATATGGATCTCTTCCACTCCATGAACCAGGAACTCAAGCATTTAGCTTTGTGGTTCCATGTAAATCTCTTATCATTAAATGTAAAAAATTCTAACTATGTTCTATTTAAAACAAGAGGGAAACGAATTGTAGAATCTCCTATCCCTATGATTAAAATTGATAATGCTGAACTATGTCGTGTAACTCATGTAAAATTTCTGGCTGTTATTACCAATGAAAGTCTCTCCTGGTCTACACATATAGAACATGTCACTGACAAGGTATCCCGAGTCATTGGTATAATATATAATCTTAAATGTGTATTGCCGGCCACATCTCTTAAGTTGTTATATACTGCGTTAGTTTTTCTTCACCTAAACTATTGCAATGTCATTTGGGCAAGTGGATATAAGACGAAGCTCCGATCCCTTCTACTTCTACAAAAAAGGGCCGTCAGAATGATCTCTGGGTCCCATTACTATGCAGAGAGTGGAAGCTTATTTAAGTCACTAAAGCTGCTTACCATTTTATAACATTTATAAGTTTCAGCTTGGACTTCTCATGTTCAGGCATCATGCTGGGACCCTTCCAACACTGTTTGCCGGTGACTTTATTGAGAATGCCTCAGTTCACGACCATTACACAAGGTTTAGACACAACTATCGGTCTGGAACATGCAGGACCAAAATTCGACAATTCACCATTAGAATAGCTGGCCCCAAACTTTGGAATGCTATTGGCGCTGATATTCGTAACTTACGAAATTATGTTATCTTTAAATCTGCTCTTAAGTCATCCCTGATTGCCCATTACTGCTAACCTGTGAATGTTAGGACTGATTCAATCTATATGCCCTAGTGAACTCTTTTGCCTACTATTTATCTCGTTGTAAAATTTGATTAAAGTGTTACTTATGCGGGGACGACTCGATAAGCTGCTCCAGCTTCATCTCCTCGCATTTCGAATAAAGTCTTGATATTGGTTTCTGCTGATTAAACTAAATACAACCTAGCGTTGCACTTGGATGCTGAATTCAGTTTTTTCCCCACTGTTTTACACACTGTTTGTACACTGATTTGTTTGCTTGTTAGCATGCTTGTACTATTTCGAAATAAAGATCGATTTGATTTGATTTGATTCTTTGCTATTTTATTGGAAACGTTTCTTATTTGATCTTTCCAAGATAGCTACTGGTCGGGCGTGGTGGCTCAGTGGTAAGTTCGGCGCCTTGTGACCCGAGGGTTGCAGGTTCGAATCCCACTCTAGCCGCTGCGTACGGACCTTGGGCAAGTCCTTCACTCGCGATTGCTCGTGGCCCTTCGGCGTGAAAACTCCGACACAGTATCAATGCTGTAGTCGGGAGCGCCTCTGAGTAGTAGTAGACTTGGGGAGGCGCTATAGAAATATCCGAAATAAATGTAAACTCCCGGAAATTTTTGTCGTAATGAATCCTGCTAATTGGTTGCCCATTATTTTTAGTTTTGCGTAGTCCTCAGGGAGGTTCTTCTTATAGGATTGAAAATATAATGCAATTAATTTTGTCAAGGTTGAGAGATAGTTTATTTGCTCGAAGCCATTTTGCTACCCTCAAAAGTTCAGAGTTTACATTACGAATTAATGAGTCAATAGAGGAATGGGAATAGAACACATTGGTATCATCGGCGAATAATATGAAATAAAGGAGAGAAGCCACAATTTGTGGGCCATTTATGTAAAGTAAGAATAGTAGTTTAGATCCATGGGTAACACCAAATCTAATGAAATTAAGGACTGAAGAGACGCCATTACAGCTAACTAATTGGGATCGGTTAATAAAACCATTTGAGTTGACTACCGCGAATCCCATAAATATGTAAAAAAATACCAGAATTTTATCATCAACAGTATTGAACGCCTTGGCAGATTCCTATGGAGAATTCATTATTATCCATTGCTAGATATATTTTATCTTGCATGCTTGATAGCGGCATATATGTAGACTTTGTAGAGTGCCCAGATTGAAACCCATGCTATGATAGAAAATAAGGCTAAATTTTTTTGGTATAATTATAAATGCGGTCGTATATATTTTTTAAACGCCTTGAGAAACAAGTCAGCACCGAAATTGGTCTATAATTCGAAATTTCATTTCTGACTCCTCTTTTGAATATGGGTACAACCTTAGGAGTTTTAAGTGCTAAGGGAAAAACTCCAGTATTGAAAGATCAATTAGTTATTTCAGGATACAGGAGAAGAAGCTCGGGTCGCAGTTTACTTGAAGGTATCTTCCAGAATGAGGGGCCTAGGCCAGGGGTGGACAAACGTTTTGCACATTGGGCCACATTCAACGCCAAAAAAAATCGGAGGGCCGGGTAACAAGGTTTAAACTACTAAAAACGAATAACAACAAAATAAGTTTACTTTCGGCCCTATTTGTAATATATTAAATATACTTTGACTGTTACTAGTTAGACGTATGCAACTGTGAGCATGAATTAACAAGGTGCCCATAGGGCCTAATCCGGAGTGATTGCACTGGCTGCAATTCGCCGTTTGAGTTAAAGTTTAGATTAGTTAACTGACGTCTGTTCTTGGACTTCTTTGTCTTCATAGTTGAAAAACCTTTATTGTGAGATGTAACTGGATGTGAATAACACAAACATTTTTAAAGCAAAAGTTTGTAGATTTGAGAATATTTCGTTTCTGAGTGAATAAATGAATGTCACGAGGTTTGATCCGTTGAGCTGCTCTTTGAGAACATTGTCACTTTGTGGGTTGATTAGGCCTAACTCTAGATGAAGTACCGTATAGGAGCCAATTGTAAATGTCAAAATGTGAACGGTATACCTAGCAAAGCAAATTAAGCCTCAATTGATTTAAAATCCGCAAATCGTCTGGTGAACTCTTCTTTCAAATTTGACAACTGAAAGATCTATTTTCCTGCAGACTCTGCTGTGACAGTGCGCAAAGTATCCGTAGTTTTGTTCTTTCATTTGCTTTGAATGCATCATCAGTTTTACATGAAAGGATTTCCTTCTCCGTACAGATCATGTGCATAAACTTTTGCGGGGAAGTGAGGCAGAGTTAATATATAGATATATTATAAAAGACGAGACTGGAATGGTGAGCAAGAGAACAGCACCGCGTGAGTAAAAGGAAGAAAACTGATCGCGATCTTTTATTTATTATCTGAAGAATAGAGGGGTCGGATAAAACGTGTTTGCGGACCAGGTCCGGCCCGCGGGCCATGGTTTACCCACCTCTGGCCTGGGCTATCATGATGCACTACAGAGTACAAAAAGGGATGGGGGGTCGACCCGTCACGTATTAGATCACCCCGCATAGTAGAGCAAAGATATGTGACACTGATGTCGTGAAAATACACGGCTCTATAAGGTTAGATAAGATAAAATGAGAAGAGATAAGATAAGATGGCGCACAACCGATTCAACGCCAAAGATATTGCATCTTTAAAGAAAGAGAACTATGCAATGTGTCGAAGTAAAATCACACAAGAACAGCTATGTATGCAAGGCAGTATAGTTTCGCACACGAGTTGCCGAACTCAAATGTCGTCGGGTGTGGAGTGAAGAAATCAGCGTGCATTATTCGATGAGGTAGTATGGGGCCAAACAATGAAGGCAGTTGTAGAATAGCAGTCACATCCTGTACTTTACGAGGCAGCTGATTGAAAGCCAGTGCAGTTCATTACACATATGGTCCTCGATATAGTCACTTGTCCGCTGGCGAGTGATTAGGCGTCGGATGGCATTCAGGAAGGATGTGAAATAGGACCACAGATAGAACAGTGTTACAGCAGTTCAGTCGACTTCTGATGAAGACATGGACGAGCAAATTGTAAATGTAACTGTAAGGATGTAGCGATGTCCTATTTCCCACTCAAAGGACCCTTATCTATAGCCTGTAGAAAAGTTAAGTTAAAAGTTGCAATAGGTGAAGATTAAATGTTGATTACATGATGGTAATTATCATTTAGGCCTATAATTGTACGTAAATGAACAGCGTCTAAGACCAACCAAATTCATTATAAAATTAGATTAAGTTCGGGATATTTACGGTGGTTCGAGATTAAAGGCCACAAGGTGTCGATTGCCGGTTGGAGGAATTTAACTTCAACGGACGGTGAAATTATCGTCTGCCGCGCCTGCGCGTTGAACACTTCTGGAACTATGGAATCCGTCAAGGCGTCTCTAGTGTCTTAGTCATGATCGGTTGAGTTCGTGAGGAAGTTCAAGAAGACGGTTAGTTGCATGACAGGGATAGTCGGGGATAATAATTATGTCGAGCGATTAGAGTAATACATCAAGTGCTTTACATAGATGTATGGGCAAATCTTAAGCCCTGCGTAAAGCTCTTAAATTATAATTATCACATTTTCTTAGGAGTTTGTCGTCGGATGAGTTCGTGAGGAAGTTCAAACCTTCTTAATTATGCAGTGGAGCAGGAATGAATTGCAAGTAACCTGGTATATAATTATCAATGCCTATTTCCCAATAGAATCAAATATCGGAAGATCGTTACAAAGGACTTAATTATATAACGCATCTTCCAGAAAACTAATAAGAGATTCTCGCGACCTGACTACACAAAAAACACGATCGAATATAATGAGCTTCAGTCGCTTGCAATATAGAGCCATAAAAGCGAAGCTCGTGGGAGAGATTGCATGGAAATCTCTTCCCGAATGACAGGCCGACCATTGTGAAGCTTTCATGTTGCAATGTGACAGTACATGATGGGTGAACAATCAAATTATCCTATGTTACAGAAGGAGAGATTTGCGACCATGTCTCTACCTTAGCAGCATTTAGTGTTAGTGTGCTCTGAACGAAACTCAGCTGACCGAGATGATTAACAATTTCCTGTAAATGTAAATGTACACGATTTTACATATGTATAGCGATCGCATAGCCTCGACTCTGTACGTGTTCAATGAATTGATCGAGCAAGATCCTTCACCACCGCTGCCAGTTTAAATGGGTGCCACCCTATTTAAGGTCCCCGTGTACGGACCGCACTATAGGCCGAGATTCAGATCTCTGAAATAGGCCGCTGCATGGGGCGGCGTATCTGACACTCAACGCACAGAGGTGATGGGACGTACGCTCTAACCACCGCAGCTAACCGGGCCAGCAAGCGATCAGAACGATAATATTCTGAAAGCAATGCTTATTTATAGCGCTAACATTAATAAAACCTGCGAGCTACATGTACCTTCTACTGGGGATCAAACAGTCGGTCGACACAGGAGGCTGTCTCTAATGCAACGCCCTCCCTCTAGCGAGTTAGGAACTGACGCCATCTGGCGAACTACACTCCAATACCCGCCCATAATGGCGTTACGAAAGGAATTGAGTTGGAGTAGATCTTGAAATCCGATTCATAAGGTCACCTTGGTAATAATCGCTGATAAGGTTCCTGGACATTAAGATTATGAAAGCGATATTCATGATGGTGATAACGATGATGAACGAGATGGCGGTTATGATAATGATAACTTTTCCCACAAATTATCAATACACGACGACGACGACGATTATGATGATGACGATGACGAATAAGGTTGCCATTACTCTGATTATGATGATGATTATGATGATGATGATGATGATGATGATGATGATGATGATGATGATGATGATGATGATGATGATGATGATGATGATGCTGATGATGGTGAAGACAATGATGATGACGGTGATGAGTAAAGCTTAATCAAAAATTACCAAACAATGATAATGATTATGGTATAGGTGATCACCACCATTACTGTCAAAATCAAAATCAAATTCATCACCATCATCATCACCACCGCCATCATCATCATCAGCAGCAGCACCACTATCATCAACACCACCATCATCATCATCCTCACCATCACCACCACCATCACCAGCACCATCATCAGCACCTCAAGCCAGCATTCATTCTTTCATTCGAGTATCTACATAGCACCTCTTCAAGGGGGCTACTCAGAGGTGCTCGAAATTGCACGGCCAAATAGTGCAGTCTTTGTCTAGTATAAAACGTATCAGACGGAATTCTGGGGAGCAGTCGCATCTCCGGAGGGGGCCCGTTCCATGCCCTTAATGGGGCTGCATGCGCCAACAGAGGTTCGTTGTTTTCACTTGTTTTTCAGTGGCGGTGTCTTCATCGACCTTAGTCCGAGAGACTCAAATCATATGATGTCTAAGACAGCGATGACTCAGTCAATTATTACCACCCTCCTTTCTGTCACCGTCGTACAATCTCTGTATGTCTCTGTTTGTCTCTTTCTGTCTCAGTCTCTCTGTCTGTCTGTCTCTCTTTCCTTCCCTTAAAGTTTGCATGCAGCGCTTCCAATATACCTTATGCGTTTGGACAAAGACTCCAGGAAATGAGCGCTTATCTTACATTTCCCAGATGATAGTGACGACGACGGTGACGATGCTGATGATGACGATGATGACGACACGACGATACAGACCTTTCCACTGCGATGCCAGTCAGCGTCAGTATGCTGTTTACAATGACGACGCCCTGGACGTACTTGAAGAACTTGCAGAGCGGTTCACCCCATGTCCATTCATTCCGAACATAGAAAGCCAGCTGGACTGGCATGTTCACTCCAGCGATCAGTGTGTCACTGACGGCCAAGGACACCACAAACATGTTCGTCACGGTCCTCATCTCCTGGTAGGCGGCAACAATAACGAGAACGGTCAGGTTTCCCGTCAAGGCAAGAACGATGATTAAGAGGTAAAGAACTATGAGGAGGAGCTTCACCGGCGGGTCAAGGTGGTCCGGAAGTAGATCAATGTCTCTTAGGTCGAGTTCGTTTTCGGAACTTCCGGTTGCTGTTGATGAAAACTGGTCGGAGAAAGGATCCATTATTCTTGTCTTAACCTGTTAAGCATTTCAGCCAACAGTTTTACAATTAATTGCCATTTAGTCTATCCATCTGTCTGTCTGTCTGTCTGTCTGTCTGTCTGTCGGTCAATATATATATATATATATATCTATCTATCTATCTATCTATCTATCTATCTATCTATCTATCTATCTATCTATCTATCTATCTATCTATCTATCTATCTGTCTGTCTATCTGTCTCTGTCTGTCTGCCTGTCTGTCTGTCTGTCTATTTATCTATCTATCTATCATCTTTTTTATCTAACCATCTGTCTGTCTGTATGTCTATCTTATTTATTTATTTATTTGTCTATTTGTTTTTATATTCTACCATTTGTGATGCGGTATCCCAAAACCAGACTGTTCGTCAAAATTAACGAAAATTAGGGTTTATTCTACCTATGTAGAACTTTTCAAGATCTTTCCAAAACGCTAAGGGTTTTCTTCATCGGTCCAACCGTTGCGAAGTTATGCCGGTTGGGAACTATGCCCTTTATGAGATATTATTTAGAGAAAAATGCCAAAAACATAAACGTATGTAATCTACCATAAAGTCCTTGATAACGATAGGTATTGCTTGAGCTTAAATGCTGAAATTTTCACAGCTTATAAACATGCATGTCTGTCAATATTTCAATATTTATTATATAATTATTATTTGTTTTTATTTAATAAACAATTATGAAAATTTTTCAGTAACTAACTAAAAGTTCATCCCACTCCATGCAGATAAAAACTGCCCGAGTTGCAGTGGGTCAAAGGCAAGTACCTATGCGCAACCTTGTTTTGCCCAATCAGTCTTCTAGCATTCGTACTTTAAATGATCACGTGATATCAACCAGGCAGTTTTTACGCTAAAGTTGATTTTGGGACCTGAGTTTCTTTGCTATTTTCGGTGGAGAAATTAATTATTCAGCCACCAAAGCTGGTCAGTCAGTTAAAGGGAATACCAAGCTTTCAGAAGATGTATGACGTCATGGGTATTTCTTCGTCTCTTATTATAACCGCTGCGCGCAAAACAATGAAAATCAACCCGAAAATGAAATCATATTTTCGACAACTTTGCAATGTTATTCGAATTTTTTTATGAAAATAATAAATAAATAATGAAAAACCTGTAGAATAATATTCTTCAAATATCAAACAATGCGACTATGACATAAAACCCTTAATTGTCGATAAAAATCAAGATGAATCGGTATTTTTGAGGGATTACTCGTTATAGGTTTTGCCAACTTCCACCTGGTTTTTGGATACCGCATCAAATTTGTTTATCAACTTATTTGTCTGTTAGTTTGATTCCTTCTCTCTTTTTTCTGCGTGGACTCTTAGGCGCGAAACCAATGTGCTCCAACGACTTGTCCAGGGAATACCGTAGTCCATGCAGCAGGTCCAAACTCGCAGTCTTTGGATTACAATTTTAGCGCGCTACGGAATGGATAACGGTGCCAGATATGACGATATCCGATTACGCTCTTAGAAGTAAGGTCTATAGACATAGTAGACGCAACGGCTTATCAAAGGAGAGCTCTTCGGAGGCATTAACGACTGTTCGATCAAATAAGCAGTTAGACACTCTGGAGAGTTACCACTCTCAATACTACAGCTATTACTACTACTACTACTACTACTACTACTACTACTACTACTACTACTACTACTACTACTACTACTACTACTACTACTACTACTACTACTACTACTACTACTACTACTACTACTACTACTACTACTACTACTACCACCACTACTACTACTACCTCTACTACTACTACTACTACTACTACTACTACTACTACTACTACTACTACTACTACTACTACTACTTCTACTACTACTACTACTACTACTACTACTACTACTACTACTACTACTACCACAGTCACCAGTACTACTGCTGCTGCTAATGCTGTAGTATTATACATGTAGGTGTATTTTTTCCAGTATATTTTTGCAAAACATCCAGGTCTCTGATTAAAAGACAAGACAGACGAACAGACAGACGGACGGATGGACGACAGACAGCGAAGACAGACAGAGAGCGGATCCTGTGATCATCTATTTCAGCGGTTCTCAACCTGTGGGTCGCGACCCCCACCGGGGTCGCCTTACGATTTGCCAGGAGTCGGCTGCAACCTTCAGAAATTTTTAAAAAAGTTGTCAGCATAGTTTCTTAACATTTAATATTTTTGTAATTATGATTTCTACACTGTAATTGTAGCAAAAATGCTTTGAAGGGAGTAACCCAATATTTTTTTATTGTTGGGGTCGCCACAACTTTGAAAAATATTTTCAAGGGGTCGCAGCCCTAAAAAGGTTGAGAACCGCTGATCTATTTGTTCATTCGAAAGTAACAGTGGAAGGAATTGTTGCTGATTTTCTCGCAGAAGCGTGACGAGGATTTTGAACAAAGAGTTTTCCGTCTGTGTCTTTGACTCGGAGGATCTGCGATGACACAACATCACACCGGAGACGGACTGACTTAAAGACGCCAGCAAAGAATCGTCAAGTCTCTCGGAACGTGCTGTCTTCGCCTTTCTAGAACTAGACGTCGCGACATTTGTTCGTCAGTGGTCATGTTCGCCAAGAAAAGTGAAAGGAAGAAGAAAGTAGATCCCCTAGGCCTTTTCAAGAAATAAAATGTGTAAAATTCGAAATAACCTAGGTTTCTTCCTTTTAAGGAACATGGACTTGCGTGGACAGTGAGGCTCAGATGTATAACCTATCATTTTTTGTTGAATTAGTTGGACACGAGCGGATTTTGCTGGATATTTACAAAGCCATAGAAGCAGTGTGATTCTGCTTATAGATTTCATTTTAGTTGCAGTTACAGTTATAGTTAAAGGTTTTTGTTTTAGTTATAGTTACAGTTATAGTTAATATTATATTTTAATCATAGTTATAGTTATTGGATTTTTATTTTTATTAATTTCTGTTGGTACTTAGTTACAACTGGCTCCCAGTGGCTCCCCCTGCTGGTTCCATGGGGTCATCGATTAATTATGTCAACAAGTATTAGATAGTTTTTAACCCCCCACCCTTTGTCAACAGCTATCAAACATTCAACGACCCCTAGCAAAATTACGTAAAACATTACCCCCGCAGAAATTTTTTATGACCAATTGAAATGCAGAAAATGAAATTGCCGAAAAAACAAAATTTGCATGTTCAGATTTGAATTTGATACATAAGTAGATATTGAATCTCAGTCTGTGACAAAAATTCAATGGAATTATTACATTCAAAACTACAATCTCGTTTTCTTATGAACGTGTATTCAATTTGATTTTTATTATGAACATTTCTAGTTTGAACATGGACATGAGAATTATTTAATAAAATTAATTTAACACTGAAAATTAAAATCCGAACAACTTTCTCACCCTTTAATAGTAACAATCGAAAGAAAAATTATCTTTCCATCGAAAGGAACCTCGAAATGTTAGACTTCCGAAAAGAACCCAGAACATTCGCAGAGATTATGCAGCGCCTTTTCTCATTATCTGGGAAGAAAGAACACGATAACTTAAAACGAAGAAAATAATTATCGCGTTTTATTAAATTACAAAGAAAATAGAAATAAATCAGTCATAGACTTTCCGAATATATAGCTGCTTTGTGATTAAATTATTGTTGACGTCAATTTGTCTTGAATTGTCAAGAATTGTCAAACTTCTTCAAACCGCTCCCCGGGTGCCCCTCTTTTTGGTGTAATTAATGGACTAAACTCCCGGTTAACCCTACTACTTTTAATGCCAATTTAAAGACGGCACTTTTTAACCGTGGATAGACTTGGAGCGCCATGGGGGCGTAGAGTAATGGATGACACACTGGCGTGAAGAGCAGTAGGTACCAAGATCGATTCTCGTGGACCTCGTTCGGTTTATTAAGCCTTCCACTCGCTAGGCGGCGGCGGTGGTTAAATGAATAGTAGGCTGTAAATGGCGCACTTGTTGCTGCCGTTTAAACAGTTATATTCGACTCCTGCAAAACGGTTATCATGTGCTTCTACTGTATACAGGTATGGAAGGAGCCCTGCGTGGCTGCCGTTTCTATTATATGTATGTTCACTGTACAGCGCAGTGCGGTTAGCTGGTGCTTAAATAAAGAAGACATTATTATTATTTTTTCCCCGAGGTACATATAATCCCACAGGAATCAGATACTAAATATGTGAAAATTAATCTCTGGAGTGGCCATCTTCAACGTGATCTGGAAGTGCAAAAGTCCTGCGGAAGGCGGCTGCGTTGAAGCGCTGGACCGTCACAGCTAAGCGTTGGAAGAGGAAGCTAGCTTCTCTTGGGTCTCCTGAGACCTGGCTCAGAAGACGTCCAAGGTCCTTGACGAATGCAAGTCCAGCAGCATTGATTGGGCCGATGGTCTCAAAGGCTAGTGGCACGAAACAATAGCACTGCGACAGTTGCTTGTATTTGGTGGTCTTCCTGGCATCCGCCAGTTCGGCTGCACCCCCGGCCTGAATTGGTGTGGTGGGCAGGTATCTATCACTGTGGCAGCCCAAATCAGGCATCGACCTGAGCGCCATGGTGTCAAGGTGAGGCCATCAGGTCTTTTGCCGTCTGCTCTTGACAGACCCGAGGGCTCTTTAACTGATGGAAAGCCTGCCTGAGTGAGGCTTATGCTTATCAGGTCATTTAAGATTGCATGGCGGGATGTTCGACCGGGCCCCAGACGGTAGGAGAGTCCATGTGAGCCCTCTGCTCTTACCCGCGAGCCACATGGACAGTCGTGTGGTTGGCAGACCTCCACACCAAGGCGGAAGCCGACCGCCTATTATTATTATTATTATTATTATTATTATTATTATTATTATTATTATTATTATTATTATTATTATTATTATTATTATTATTGTTGTTGTTGTTGTTGTTGTTGTTGTTGTTGTTGTTATTATTATTATTATTATTATTATTATTATTATTATTATTATTATTATTATTATTATTATTATTATTATTATTATTATTATTAATTCGACAATTCGTCGGCGCCCCGCCGATGACAGTCTGATATGTTTAATTGTTTTTGTTACATTTTAACGTTTTCCTTGATTTCGTGATAAAGTGTAACTTTGGTGCGAAATAGAAGAGTGATCATAGCTGATTATTATGTGTGCAGTATTTGTCTTGATACCGAGAATGCATGTTCTTCCTGACCAAATTCCTTTTTACTTATACTTTGATGATCTTGCTTTGTGCCATGATACACACAGTCATTTAGAGCAATATCTTGTTACAAGTAGCCAGTGTTTTTGGTACTTCTGATTTTCCTGTTGCCATTTCCTTAATACCTTGACAACAAAAGGAATATGAATGTCTTTGTACGTGTACTACTGTACCCGCATTCGTTACCTTCATGTTGAATAGCTTCTATGGTCTTATTACAGTAGTTTCAATTTTTGGCTTAATTTTGTAAGATTAAAGGAGTTCCTAAGTGCTATTAATATCAAGATATGCTGTTTAACTAATTCCTGCAGAGTGGAAGGTGTAATTGATTAATACTTTTGGCTGAAATCTATTTAGGTAAACAGTACAGACTTAGTACTTAGTACTTGACTTAGTACAGAATTATAAGTATCAAGAATGGTGTTTTTCAGTTTAGTCTGATACAAACAATGGTCTGCATATACAGAGACCAATTCAAACGGGCAGCAGATCACCTGGTAAATTCATTTAAAAATTAACAGGCTTAAGGCCACTCGGTCATTCGATCACTTAAGGATATATATATATATATATATATATATATATATATATATATATATATATATATAAATCCGTCAATGCTGAGCTTAGCAAGTTAATGATTGGTTTGTCGCTAACAAATTAACACTCAACATAAAAAAAAGAAATTACATAGTTTTTAAATCTTAGAGGAAAATTAAGCCCATAATTGGTGAACTATCTATTGCTAATGAACCTATTACCAAAGTAGACTCTACATGGTGAGTCAGAAAAAAATGTTCCCTACATATTTTTGCTTTAACTTCGTCAGAAATCAGGTTAGGTCAACGAAACTTTAAGTGAAGATGGAAGAGTTATTACTGAGCATTGAGAAAGTTAAATTTTGTGTTCAAATTGACCTCCTTGGCCATCCACGCATACGCGAAGACGCGTACTCAACGGCTTGACGGACTGGAGCGGGAACGTTTGAATCTTGTGTGTTTGTGAGTTCTTGAGCGCGTCGTTTCCTTAAACATTGCCAAATGTAAATCACTCTTATGGATTCTCCTAACTGATGACTGGATGATTCCTATTTCTCGAGCTACTTTTCTCTGCGTACGATGCGTTCGCGGCAGTGTCCTGGCTGAGCACCAGCGATTCAACCTGTTCAACATCGTCGGCCGTTCTCACCGTTCGGGGACGTCCGCTACCTGGTTGACGATGAATAGACCCACTATTATCGATCTCTGAATGGAGGGCATTTTTATCCATTACGAGTCCACCCTTTATCTCAAAATAGCTTTAAAAAACGTTTCGCACGTTTTTAACTCATGTTAAACATAGTGCGACCGTACGTTACCTCCCGGAATAACGTACGTGTGCCGTACGTACGTTATCGAAAAATAACGTACGCGTACCGTACGCGTACGTTAAAAATGCCAGAAATTTATCTGATCATTCACAAAGAACCTCAATATAACTATAGTCTTATAACGTACACGTACGTCAAAAATGATCAGTTTAGCTCTACAGTATTGGTCTCCCCGTACGCAGGCCCAGTTAATTATGAACGGTACCGTACCGAAACTTAGTATTAGGCCTAGCAATAAAAATGACCACAGGCACTGACCATCCTATAAATTGTGCCGTAAAGTCTTAATTATCTTCACATTATACTGTACATTAGACAGAATATTAGTAATTTGGATTTTTAAAGTTTGAATGTAGAGATTATTGAACATTACTGATGTAATAGTTAAAATTGTTTACGACCGTCAATCACCAACTGTTATTGACTTTTCTTGTGCATAATGTTATGTATTTTATCTTCGTCATGAACTGATGTCAACGTACGGTAACGTACGGCATAATAACGTACGCGTACCGTACGTACGTCATAGAAAAAAAAATAACGTACGTACCATACGTACGGTCGCACCTTGATGTTAAATCTCTCTTTCAAATCTTACGACATGTTTATTTTCTTCGGTTAACACCATTTTGACTGGGTTGTCGTGACGTAGCTATAGTCTAGGCTGGTCCAGCTTTTTATAAAAATAATTTATCTAGCACTTGGCTAGATCACCAAGCGTCATTATTCTGAAATGTCATTAAAATTGTTGGTTGTCTGTATGAATTATGCCAAGTTATGTAGGAACACGTTTTTTTTCTGACTCACCGTGTATAAAGTTTCTGGGTGTCTTCATTGACAATCATCTAAGTTGGAAGGATCATAATTTTATTAACTATATATCCGTAAAAATCGCAAAAAAATATAGGAATAATTTCTAGAGTTTCTAAAATGCTTCCTATAAGTTTCAGACTGTGCCTATATAACTCCCTAATCACTTAATATGGACCTCAAATTACGATTATCCTCTACAACGACTGGTAATATTGCAGAAAAGAGCAGTTCGAATGACAGTGGGGGCGGGTCGATCTGTTTCATTCTAAACCATTATTCAAAGACCTTAACCTTCTAAACCTCAATCAAATAAAGACATTACAAATTGCTCAGCTTCTATAATTATGTCTACAATCAAAAACTGCTTCCAGCCTCCTTTGATAGGTATTTCACCTTAAATTCAGAAATACACGATCACTATACTAGAGGTGCTGCACTCTATCGAACAACCAAAGCTCGAACTAATTTGAGAAAATTTAGCATCAAGTCACCCGGTCCCCGAATTTGGAACTCTATACCACTGGAAATCAGAAATGTTAAAAACAAGTTTACCTTCAAAAAGAGCCTAAGATTGTTTTTAATTAACGAATAATTATCCTGAGACATCTGGATCCCTGTGCTAGTACTTATCCTGTTTGTAGGCAACTAACCACGGCGGAGTCAAATGTAAGAGTTTGTGTCCTTATATTCTTTTATTCCTTTTACTGCTGTTACCAACTAATGAGTACGGTATGTAGAGTCTTAGTCTGGACTCACGGAAGCCAATTTTGTTTGGCTTCTTTTGGGTTATATGCTTGTTATTGTATACTGTAAGCCTTATTAGTTAAGCGTTATTAGTTAGACTTAGTTTAGACCTAAGTACCCAGTTTACCTAAACTCATGTTTACTAAATCATGTATTCGATATTGGATCTTTTCAGCTGCCATCATTCAATTTGCAATAGAAATAGCAGGGCTTCCCTGGATAGCGGGACTTCCATCCCTTTAGGGTTACCCTTTGCTATTCGCGACTACTAAATTTACTAAGTATACTGTATACTAAATTTATAATATGGCAATACGGGATATTAAATTGTCTCTTTTTACTAAAAGCTACTAAGTGCTTTCACTGTTAAATTGTTTCATACCAATGTGTTATTGTATTAGGCACTTTACATCTATCGGATGCTCACACAAATTGTAATTGTCGTGAATATCAATAAAGATTGATTGATTGATTGATTGATTGATTGATCATTGTCGTCATCGTCATCATGGTCTTAACCATCATTATCATAATCGCTATGATCATTCTAGTCGTCGTAATCGACTTAACCATTATCATCGTAATCGTCGTCATCATCATCATCATCATGACTTAAGTAAGCTGAAGAATCTATTCACTTTACCGCCGATGTCGATTCGTCGGTTTCTATCTTTCGCTGTCAGTGATTGGCAACAGTTCGTAGCTAATTCTGACGGTCTCTTCAGCAACTCAATAGTCTGGCGACTGATGCGGTTAAGATGCAGAGCGCCAAGGACATGATACCTTTATAAGCAGTCGAATGAAAGGCACCTCCGCCTCTCTCTCGGTCTCTCTCTCGGTCTCTCTCTCTCTCTCTCTCTCTCTCTCTCTCTCTCTCTCTCTCTCTCTCTCTCTCTCTCTCTCTCTCTCTCTCTCTCTCTCTCTCTCTCTCTCTCTCTCGGTCTCTCGGTCTCTCGGTCCCTCTTAGTCTCTCTCGGTCTACCTCCCTCTCTCTACCTGCATCCGCATGCTCTGCGTCACAGCACCAGCGCCATCTCACCATCATCGCCGTTCTTCTCCTCCTCCTCCTCCTCCTCCTCCTTCTCCACTCATTCTCCTCCTCCCATTTTTACTTTTTCGTATCCTACGTCTACCTCATCAATCCTCCTCCTTTTCGTTTCCACTCTTTTTCTCGCCTCTTTCTACCCTTTCCCGTCATTTAATTTGTCCGTTCATCCTTATACGCTTCTTCATCCTTCTCCTTCTCCTCCTTCTCCTCCCTCCGCTTCCTTTTGCGCATTTTTCTCCTTCTTCAGATCCTTTTTAAATATCCTTTCACGTCATCTCTTTCTCATCCTCATTCTTCTCATCCGCTTGTTGCGCTTCGTCGCCAACGTCTCCACCATCAACACCACCACCACCATCACCACCACCACCACCATTACCACCACCGTCATCATCACCACCACCACCACCACCTCCTCCTCCTCCTCCTCCTCCCAGTGGCGTAGCCAGGTTTCAACACCAGGGGGAGCGAACACATAAAAGACCCAAATTACCAAAAATAATTTCAAATAATTACATTCATTATATTTTGTATTTATATAGAAACACTGAAAACCCAGAAAGGTGACAAAAGAAATATGTATAGTAAATGAGTAATAGTATTGTATGCTATATAACTATAACATAACAGTACAAACACAAACCAATTACAACAATCTTGTTCGTCTAGAATTCATTTTACATAGGCGTAGACTCTGGGGGGCAACCGGGGCACGTGCCCCTCCCCAAATAATTGAGATGGACTGTACACCCAATGCAACAAGTGTAGAATCAATTACCAAATGCCCCCACTATTTTGGATAAGTTTACGCCAGTGTCATTTTAGCAAATTTATCGATTACCAGGTACTTTGCTATAATCCACTTCATTAGCGAACTGTCTTTCGTTCGTAATCAAAGCTACACCGCACAATCTGTCCTCGCCCATTGTAGAACGTACGCATGATTTTATGAGTTTGAGTCGGCTAAAGAATTTTTCCACACCAGCGCTGTTTATTAGCAAGGTCAGCAAAATGCGGTAAAATGTGGACTACAGGCTAGGATAAATGGAACACATGTCATTGGCGATCATGAATTTTAGTACAATGTCTGCTACAGATTCTAATTTGGTCACATTTTCTGCATTCACAAAATGCTAAAATGCTTTTGATCTAAACAACTATATTTGGAAGCCACATTTCGTCTGTTTAGAGTGCAAAGGTGCTATCTCCATTTTGGTCATTTTTCAGGAGAGCAAATCTAAACTTTTGATAGTTGCTACAAATCCAATAGTTTTTATGTGATAGTGATTTATAGTCATTTGGATAATAAATTATTTCCCTAGTTGGAATGTTGTAATTATTTTAAATTTTGTGACGCCTCGCCTTAAAAAATGCAAAATAACAGCAAGTGACCAACGATCTCTTATGCTTGTAACAGACGATAGCACCTTTGCACATTTCAAAATATTTTCTTATCTGGAGATAGCTATAATTGTACAACAACTTAAATTTGCGATTAAAAATTGCTTTTTACAGAATAAAATATTATAAAATAATAAATAATGATTTGTGTAAATTGCATTGATTTATTTGAACAATTTAATATAAAATTTAGAAGCTGAAAATTTTATTATTGGTACACACTCGAAGTTCGAAACTAACGGTTAAAAATGATGTTAGCCCTTCATAATATTTTCAGCTGCATACAATTATAGGGTTAAAAAATCAATATTTGCAAAATCTTAATTTATATATTCTGTGACCATAATTGATTCACTGATATCAGTTTCATGAAATTTGGATTTTACTTCAATATTTTCTCTTGACTCATGAGATTCACCGACATCAAAGTTTACATCGGATTTCTATCGACACGCGAGATTCGTCGACATCAAGTTACCATGATTAAATGCAATAATATTTTCAGAATAATAAGTCTAACTAATGGAAAATATTACGAACATGATTGTTAGAAACTTGCAATTTTCATTTAAAATACTTTTGGATTAGTCTTCAGCACGACGCCGTATGTATACCTATTTTTGGTAAACACATAGTGCAGTAGGCCCTAGCTCTATTGGAGATAGAACCTTTGCACATTTCAAAACTAGGTTGTTGGAGATAGCACCAATATTAAAATAGTTGCTGCGTTTTTATTTACACTGTGAACGATACCACCTTTTCACAGTTCAAACATTACATTGGTAGCAATAGAATAAAACAATAAAAAAATTTTTGAAAATTTGGAGATAGCACCTTTGCACTCTAAGCAGACGATTTGTAAAATGCTCAAATGCTCAGATTTCTGTTTATGTGCTGAAGGTCCTACATTGGCTTCCTGTCAGCCAGCGCGTATCATACAGGCTTGTTTCCCAGGTGTGGCGGTGCTAGCTGGGCTGCATTCATTGCAGCTTATCTGTGGGTCCTTTGGTGCCTCGTGCTGGGAGTTTAGAGTAGCTGCCACCTCCGCTCTTCAAGAGGGGATTTTAATTGTGCATTTTGCCGCACAGCCACCATGCGAAACGGTTTTTTTCAGTGGTGGGCCCAACGGCTTGGAAGAGACTCCCCTTGGAGCTGCGCCTGCTCCTCAGAACTTCCAACGATGCGTTCTACACTAGATTGAAAACTGTCCTATTTGGCCATGCTTGAGTCGGGAGCACCTCTGAGTAGCTCCCCTTAAATACTGGAATAAATAAATTAATAAAATCTTTTAGTTGTGCTCAGGGCTGTAGTCGAGGGTATACGCGGGTATACAGCCTATAAGCTTACTCACCTCATACTCACCTCTAGAGAAATTTGAGAGCGTATACTCAGGGCTGTAGAGGAGGGTATACGAGGGTCTACCTCAAGCAATGAAATTTTTTGAAAAAAAGAGGTTTGAAAGGTTTTTAGGGCGAATGACTAAAAAGGGTCATCAACTTTTTCAGAGACGAAATCGTAAAAAGTGTGAAAATTTTCTGAGAATTGGTAAAAAATCAGAATTTTTTTTCCTAAAAAAGGTCTTCACATTTTTTTTACGGTCACACCAGCCCTAGTGACGCCGCTGCTCACCGGTAGCGTGTACTCATCTCAAATTTTACCACTACAGCCCTGGTTGTGCTATTTATGACACAATCTAGAGACACTATGTAGGTTTCAACCATGACTTTTTTCTGGAATCATCCACTGAAATTTCCTCATGGAATTTATTTCTTTTCCAAACTCTGTGTTGCTCGTAGTCAGTGACTCAGTAGTAATATCACATTTTCGAGCCAGCTCAGTTGTTCCATCCTCAATCCGTTCAAACTTAGATACAAATTCATTTCGCATGTTTTTCATCTCGTTTTCAAATAGTTGAATGAGAAGCTGAGAGTAAATCAGGGCCCACAGGCGTAATCTTGTCCAAAATATTGGGGGAGAGGGCAATTGGCTATTCATTCTACACTTGTTGCATTGGGTGTACAGTCCATCTCGATTATTAGGGGGCACGTGCCCCGGCTGCCCCAAGTCTATGCCTATGATAGGGCCTACTTCTCTGTAAATATGTGGATAAACTGTAAGCCTTGTCTAGCACATTTTCGCAGAATATTAGAAGAACTAAGAATTCGAACATATCAAGTGTTACAAGAATACCTTTTGCCTCAGCCAACTGTTTAGTAGTGCACTTTGAAAGAGGTTTACCATTTAAGGAAAGGGTCACATAATATTTCTTATGTCGCTTGAACGATTGTATTATTAACATTCTTTATTGAAAAACCAAAAGAGAACCGCACATTGGTGAACAAGTATAGAATAAATATAAAACAGATTAGAATAAATAAATTGAGAAAAAGGCCCCACATTTTAGAAAATGGTCTGCTCCCCTAGCTACGCCTCTGCCTCCTCCTCCTCTTCCTCCTCCTCCTCTTCCTCCTCCTCCTCCTCCTCTTCCTCCTCCTCCTCATCCTCCTCCTCCTCCAACAACAACAACAACAACGACAACAGCAACAACATACTATCACACGTGCACTGCAGCCGCGTGAGTATAACGAGGTTAGTCTGTCTTAGACTTTCGATTTCTCTATCTCTTTCTTTGTCTCTGTGTCTGTCTCGGTTTATTGTTGCATCTGTCGCTCTGATTTTCTTTCTTTGTGTTACTAATCGTCTCCCTCTATCCGTATGTATGTCAGTCTGTTATTCCTCTTGCCTCTCTGTATGCATGTGCGTATGTCTTTGTGTTTGTTTGCCCGTCAGGCATAAGGACAGACAAACCTGGCCTCTCGGTTGACAGTGCCATGCAACACGTTAACCACAAGACTAATGCGGACCCCATATATAAATGTACTTTTAATAGGTTTGAAGTTAATCATCCTCTACACAAACCTCTCCAACCCCTCAAGCGACCACACCAACACAATTTTGCCAGCTACTGCCCCTTTATACCTGTTTGAGCCTGTTATTGAGGCAGAAATCACTACCCTGATGCAAGCCTCTCAAAACAAACAATGCGATCTTGACACAATCCCAATATATTGTTGCGTGTGTTCATACCTAGGGAAAGGGATGGTGAATAGATTATCCATGGTGGTATTAATGTAAGAACTGATACCACGTGGAATAGGTATAGTGGAAGAATGACCAGGCAGCCTACCGCTTGTTAATCATACCAATGGGCGTTCTGGGATATGCTGGCAGACATCGGGTTTGGCGATTATTTTGCGACCGTTTTTAACTACTTTACACGTGCTTGTTGTCCTTAAATTCCCCGAACTAATCTACTTACTTTTTTTTATTGCAGCTCTTTTTTTCCAGCCGTTTCTAGTTCATGATCTGAATAATGCTACAGTGTAGGCTATCTATGGTCAAAGTGCTAATTTTATTTCAGGTTGTAGAATGGAGTTTGTGGTTTGTTTTTATTAGTCGTTTTGTGACGCTTTTTTATTATTAAAATGGCTACTACTAGTACTAAGAGAAAATGCAAATTTTCGGACACTATGAAAACTAAGTATCCACCCATGCCTCGCTCAATGGACAGAGGAAAGGACAGACTGTCTGGTGACTCTGTGAAGGGAATCATTCTTACAAAGTACAATATGAAGGATGTTCTTGTGAGAAGTTCTATGCGCATGTTATTGGTAACGAATTTGCTGCGGAGAGTTGGCTCTCGGAGAAATACTTGCGTAATCAAGAAACTGCAACTGATGGCTTAAATAAATACTTAGCAACATTAGGATCAAATGCCTGAATTGATTTTATATGCAGCTTTTCAATGTGACTTTGCTTCTTGGTTACTTAGGTCTTAGGAGACCTCTGACTCCGGAGTGAAACATTCAAAGCGTCCTCCTTTGTCCTACTTTCAGGATTTCTGTGTCCTCCTTTGGCTAACCCCGAATCTGGTAACCCTAGGTAGACAGCAACTGCAGAGCACCTTTGACGCACCCGTGCACAAAGATGATAGACATATACTGTGTAATTAAAATTTATTCTGTTGATATTGATAAATAACAATGCCATGAATAAAATTTAAAAGATGGCTAACTATCTTTTGTTAAACATAGAAATAAGGAAGCTCTAGAATTTAGTTGTCTAGACTGATATAAATTGAACATTATATAATACATGCATTGTATAGTCTGGTTCGGATTCTCCGCTGTCGGCTATGAATAGGTGGCTGTCGGCGCCGTGCTTCCTTCAAGCGCTACTTGTGAATAACACGTGCCATCTCGTTGTCATTCTTCTCATTTCTTGGAGACAACCTGAGGCGTCTATAGGCCTACCATGGAAACCTTTGAAGCAAATGCTCCTTCCAAGAAATAGGGGAAGCTCTGTCAGTGTGTGCGCCATCATTAACTTGGTTCATTCTATGGTACTTCCTTAATAATATCTGGTCCGTCTGTCCGTCAAAATTGCTTACAGCGGTACTTGCTTTAAGAGAACCAACGCAATTTATTAACTCCGCCGTTGCTCGTATTCTAGCAGTGCCAGTCCCAAGCTTGGATAAAGAAGAGGGCGACGCTAAATTCGCTAATGATCTTTGTCATCACACAGTGTCGTTAAACTGAAACTACTACTACTAGGCCTACTACTACTAGAACCAACATAAGGGCCAAAGTTATGACGTCACTCTCATTGCGTAATTTGTTGATGTTATCGTTTTTGCAATTAGGGCCTATTAAAATTAATAATGCTGTTTTTGTGTAACAAATGGTCAGTAGGCCTATATATGGTCTAAGTCATCGTTGCAGTGAATACTGATAAATAGTTACAGTATTCTATTGACATGACACGAGAAACGCGCATTGCGTAGTTGCAATGCTAGAAGTTTGCTGCAACATGTTGGTGCGTTCGGACAAATGGAAGAGCCACTGCAAGGAAAAACATGGTTTTTAATACAAAAGGTAGGCGGCCGATTGCATTACTCAGCTTAACACAAGGTGTGAGAATATACATGGCCCGCTGTATTGCTTACGTGCGTTTCTACTAGTTTTTGTTGTATCATTGTATGTCATGTGTGAGCATTATTATTTGCAATCCAGTGGCCGGGGGAGGGAAGTGGGAGGGGGAAGTTGCTCCAGTGACTTCATATTCATTGCACAGGCGTCATTTCCGCATTAACCATCCTGCAATATAAGAGAGCGCTTTCAACTGATTCAGAAAAAATTTCCTCATCACGACATTCCATTGGCATTGGTTGTTGTGTCAATTTGTTGCAACGATGGGTTCCACGAAATATGGATTTCTCAGCCAGTTCAGTCTTTCCTGCTAGAATAATGCATGAATTTATATCCAAAGCAATGTCAAAATCATCCTCATCTAAAAAGTTGGTATTAGACTTGCTCTTTTCAACGGACAGCTATACCGCCATATACATGGGGGGGGGGCATTCTAATCTATATAAAGGGCTTCCATCTTCATCGTCAAACGTCACGAGGATTTTCGTATCGAAACGCTTTACGATATAGTTAGGCCTATTACAGGTCACGCCTACCGCGACCTTCCCACAGAAAGCAGAGACACTAAACTGTATGATATTGCCACTGTTTTTGCTATCGCTATTTCCTATACAGCTTTTTTTGTAAAAACAAAACATTGTATTAATAGTGTACTGCGTCCTGTTACAAGGATTAGCTTAGGTTATTAGATTAGTTTATTAGATTAGGTTATTAGATTAGTTTATTAGATTAGGTTATTAGATTAGGTCATTAGATTAGGTCATTAGATTAGCTTCTTAGATTAGGTTATTAGATTAGGTCACTAGATTAAGTTATTAGATTAGGTCACTAGATTAGGTTATTAGATTAGATTGGGTTATTAGATTAAGTTATTAGATTAGGTTATTAGATTAGGTCATTAGATTAGGTTATTAGATTAGATTGGGTTATTAGATTAGATTGGGTTATTAGATTAAGTTATTAGATTAGGTCACTAGATTAGGTTATTAGATTAGATTAGGTTATTAGATTAGGTTATTAGATTAGGTTATTAGATTAGGTTATTAGATTAGGTTATTAGATTAGATTGGGTTATTAGATTAGATTGGGTTATTAGATTAAGTTATTAGATTAGGTCACTAGATTAGGTTATTAGATTAGGTTATTAGATTAGGTCATTAGATTAGGTTATTAGATTAGATTGGGTTATTAGATTAAGTTATTAGATTAGGTCACTAGATTAAGTTATTAGATTAGGTCACTAGATTAGGTTATTAGATTAGATTGGGTTATTAGATTAAGTTATTAGATTAGGTTATTAGATTAGGTCATTAGATTAGGTTATTAGATTAGATTGGGTTATTAGATTAGATTGGGTTATTAGATTAAGTTATTAGATTAGGTCACTAGATTAAGTTATTAGATTAGGTCACTAGATTAGGTTATTAGATTAGATTAGGTTATTAGATTAGGTTATTAGATTAGGTTATTAGATTAGGTTATTAGATTAGGTTATTAGATTAGATTGGGTTATTAGATTAGATTGGGTTATTAGATTAAGTTATTAGATTAGGTCACTAGATTAGGTTATTAGATTAGGTTATTAGATTAGGTCATTAGATTAGGTTATTAGATTAGATTGGGTTATTAGATTAAGTTATTAGATTAGGTCACTAGATTAGGTTATTAGATTAGGTTATTAGATTAGGTCATTAGATTAGTTTATTAGATTAGGTTATTAGATTAGGCCATTAGATTAGATTGGGTTATTAGATTAGGTTATTAGATTAGGTTATTAGATTAGGTTAGGTCATTAGATTAAGTTATTAGATTAGGTCACTAGATTAGGTTATTAGATTAGGTTATTAATTAGGTTAGGTCATTAGATTAAGTCATTAGATTAGGTCACTAGATTAGGTTATTAGATTGGGTTATTAGATTAGGTCATTAGATTAGACTAGGTTATTAGATTAAGTTATTAGATTAGGTTATTAGATTAGGTCATTAGATTAGGTTATTAGAATTGTCTACGTTATTAGCTTAGGTTATTAGATTTGGTTATTAGCTTAGGCTATTAGATTAGATCATGTTATTAGATTAGGTTATCAGACTAGATTAGGTTATAAGCCTAGGTCATTAGATTAGATTGGGTTATTAGATTAGGTTATTAGCTTAGGTTATTAAATTAGGTTATTAGCTTAGGTTATTAGATTAGATTAGGCTATAATATTTGGTTTTTAGATTAGATTATTTTATTAGATTAGATTAGGCTGATATTTCCTGAGGAGGAAGGACTTTAGTTTAGACTTGAGAGCGATGGAGAGAATGATGGGCTTCAGACGACTATGCCTGTTGAATGACAGGAGATGTGGAGGAATGAAGAATATACGATAATTAGGTGGAAAATTGTTCCACCGTGGATTATGGATTGTAAAGATAACTTTTTCATTCAGCTCTATGAGATCCGACGGTCTACAGCAAACGATAGGATCGTTCTGCAGTCCAGTCATTACACCATAAATTCCTTTTTAGTATGGGGTGAGCAAAAAAAGAATGTGCAATTCTACTTCTCCTGGTTACAAACTAAAGTCTTCCACTGAACTAATAACTCAACCAAGACATGCGGAGACCTGACAATAACTTAACAATAACGGAGTTTTATTTATTTGATTAGCGTTAGGCCTACTGTTATTTAAAATAGGAATAGAATTTACTCATAGGAATACGGCTGTGGTTGTCTCAAAAGTTGCTTACTTATGGCTTCGTCATTTTCAAATTGTTGCTTACATTTCATCTTGAAATCCATAGAATCAGACAGTCTTCCTGCATCTGGAAATAGCAAAATGAACTTTATTTCGAGAAACAAACAAGTAGCGTTTAATTTGTGACAAATGTGCAACATTATAACGTACATAAGTTATACTTCATTGGCTTACTTTCTTGTTAATTCGGAGTTAAGCCCTCTGATTTGTACTGACTTGTCTTAGTGGTGTTAGCCTTCGCTAAGATTTCGTCTAACTAAGGTACTTGCATAAGTTTCAGAACATCTAGACACAGTCTTATCAAGATCTAAAAGAACCTGCCATCCGAAACGCGTTCAGCATCGCAACATAAAATTTCAAACCTGCTAACACTACTATTACTACTACTTTCACTATTACTCAGGTATTGCTAAGCCTAAATCACACTTCTCTACTTCTACTAACACTACTATAACTTAAGCTGCAAATTAGTAATAAGAATTCTAATATCGGAAGTGATGGTACTGTTACGGACCGAAACTGATCCAGATACTGATGCCAGTACCAACACTAACGGTGCAACGTAACTCTGAGAAGCAGATAAGACGAAATTATATGATACCTATCTTCAGAATAGGCTTCGATTTTGCTTTGAGATTTTCTCCCACTTTGCTTTGACTCTCATCTGTTGATGCGGCACTGGATGTAATTACTAGACCTTCTGATCATAATTAAGGTTTACATCTTCAACTGAACCTCAGTTCAATTTGGTTTAATGCTAGTGGCAATATTAAACATAAGCTAAACAAGATATTTTCTATTACTAAGGCACTTTTTAAAATGCGATGACATCATTATTCCAAATTTTCTAACAGTTTTACCAGAGAAACAGAAACACTTTTAAACTTCAATATTTTAACATAAATTTTAAAAAATGTGCAGTTGTAGAGGCCCTACTATCTCAGTTTTTATGAGAAGGAGTATGCTTTACTTTAATAAGCTTTTTGGCAGTATATTTCCGAAAAGTTTGCAGAACGACAATATCTATTGATACATTCTGTTGTCACTCTACCGAAATTAACTGCCTTATGTTTCGCCTAAAAAAGCTTCCTTGTCTTGACCTGCAAAACAAATGTCAAAGGCTTTTCATGCCCTTTTCTGCACTTTGTGGGCAATAAATGAAAATGGTATTCTAGTCACCTCGTCCTCTTCTCTCCGCTGCCTGAAAACTTTTTTCCCCTTGGGACTGCCACGCTGAGAGCCCCTCTGCATACAAAGTTTATGCTGTGAGCGGTGCCTTACAAATTCACAGATTCGATACAATACCATTTTAGTTAAAGACGCACACTACCTCTGGCAAGTATCAAACCAGTGACTTAGCATAGTTTTACTCAAATTCGGAAATTAATTTCCTTATCCTGCGGTTGTTTGGTTGCATTAATAAAAGCTACATATCTAAGTTTACAGATGAAGCAGTGTAATGCAATCAAGACATAGTTAGTTTAAACTAAAGAAAGAAATTTATTAAATTTTCTGACACATGAGATTAACGTCGGAAAGTAAATAATGTTGCTTTGCTAAAGAAATGCTACTTACGCATAATCATGTAGAACAGAACATTGGTCTCTTTTCTTTCGTTTGCTCCAAGCAACTTGTTATAAGGAATAAGCACACATTTAATTTTGGTCACGTTACAGAATATCTATGAGTTTGGACTTGGAACCAGGCCTGTTCTTCTTTCATATTTTCAAACCTTTCATCAAATCAAACGATGTTTGCCAGATCTTTCTTACATGCTTTCCGCTTGGCCAAAATTGTTAGGTCTTGTGACTAATAAAGTACCGGTAGTGAAGATCAGATTACGAAGAATAAAAATAATGACAGTGTGGAGAATTTGCCGTGTGACATTATTTCAAATTTGTGTATAATGTACCATAAAGAAATTTGCTGCACATAACGCACTGTATGGGGCAGCGGTTCTCAACCTTTTGAGACTCACGGACCACTTATAAATTTTGTGTTTCGGTCGCGGACCACCATTAAAAATTGTGCCAAAAACAAATTAATACAAACGAACTTTTTCCAGAAATCCGCGTATGATTAGTTTCATGCTGCCATTTAGCCGATTCTAGCGATTGAAATAAAACAGTTTTAAATTTGAAAAAATCAAATCGTGTGCCATATTGAGCGACTGATGCCGGGAGGGAAGGAGGGAGAGATGGAGGCAGTGACAGAGAGAGGCATGGAGGGAAGGAATTAGAGGGAGGGAGAGGTAGAGGTAGGGCGGGAGTGAATTTCGGACGCCTAGGGCCTGCCGGCCAATGCATCGACTGCAGCCGCTAATCGACTGCAGTCGGCCTATGGCCACTGAAGCAGCATATGCGACTCCAGCAGCATGAGTCAGAGCGTTTGTCTTACGAGAGGCGTATACACAGAGCTGAGATACTGCTATTAGGGCCAATGGATAACAGATATGTTTGCATGTTTCTAATTGTTTAAAAAATATAGGGTGACACGAAAGTTCGTTCACCGTTTTCAAAATGCGTTGTCTCAGTAACGGCTGCATATTTCTTTATAATATTTTGTCAGTACACACATAAGTCAAACGAAAGATACTGGTAAGAATTTTATTATGATCCGGTCCGTTGTTGCCATTATTTATAAGAAAATGTGAAGACCACAAGTTTTTTCGGAAAAAACTGCGTTCATCAAATTAACACAGTAAAGGAAATGTGTAGCCTCGTACACAATAAGACACTGTTGTTACCTAGGACATACAGACGTAGGCTATTAGCGTACAGTATCTCCTTTCTGCTTAATGACAGCACTGACTCAATAGGAGAGGTCCGGAGAGTTGGGTGGCCAATCCTTCGGCTTTATGAGTCTGAAGTTGCCTATGCTGACAGCCGCTCACAAACAAAGACGGATTTCGTTTGTCCGGGAACATCGACACTGGACTGTGGAAGACTGGTCAAATGTTATGTTTACTGATGAGTCGCCGTTCAAGGTGTTTTATGCACCAAATGCCAAAAACCATACAGTTTGGGGTTCACAGGAAGAGAACGTTCCGCCTGCTCCACAGATGAAGTTTTCTCCGTCGGTGATGGTTTGGGGTGGGATGACTGCCAGAGGTCTCACTAAACTTCACTTTGTGCCAAATGGTACCAGACTGAACTCGCAGTACTACATCACCAACATTCTCGAACAGAATGTGAAGCCAGCGTTCGAGAGAGAAAATGACAACGGCAGTGTCATGCAACGAAAGTTATTTCTTGACAATGATCTAGGAGTATTTCAGCAGGATGGTGCACGCTGTCATACATCAGCTGTGACGACGAAGTGGCTAGACGACAACCTCCCGTCACACATAAAGCCGAAGGATTGGCCACCCAACTCTCCGGACCTCTCTCCTATTGAGAACTTGTGGAGTATTTTATCTCTCAGCGTTTATAAAGATCCTGAGCCAAAAAACGTTGATCAGCTTAAACGTCGCCTCCAACGAGCGTGGAGATCGATATATCTATAGCAGTTAGGACACTTCAGACGCTGATCCAGTCTATGCCGGATAGAGTCAGTGCTGTCATTAAGCAGAAAGGAGATACTGTACGCTAATAGCCTACGTCTGTATGTCCTAGGTAACAACAGTGTCTTATTGTGTACAAGGCTACACATTTCCTTTACTTTGTTAATTTGATGAACGCAGTTTTTTCCGCAAAAACTGGTGGTCTTTACATTTTCTTACAAATAATGGCAACCACGAACCGGATCATAATCAAATTTTTACCAGTATCTTTCGTTTGACTTATGTATGTACTGACAAAATATTATTAAGAAATATGCAGCCGTTACTGAGACAACGCATTTTGAAAACGGTGAACGAACTTTCGTGTCACCCTATATAAATTGTAGGCCTTGTTCGCGGACCACCAGGCAGATGGCCGCGGACCACAGGTCGAGAACCGCTGCAGTAGGGGCATTCCGTACAGAGGTATCACTAGAGCTTGGGTTCATTAATTAACATATTCAGTAGACGATACCGCACGGATATCGTGGGCGCGATACGCATAGAGCTATCGCTACCGGAGAGCTATCGCCACCGGGGAGGAATCGATACCGCAGAGCTATCGTTGGGCGCGAAACCGGAGGGGTATAGCTAACGCAGGGGTATCGCGAAGGACGATACCGCACAGGTCTCTTGGTCTCTATATAAAAGGGCCTTGCCTGTACAGAATAAGTTAGAGAGTGAAAGTTAGTTAGTTACGGAAAGTTAGACAGCTATACAAAGAGAGAATAAATTTAAAAGAGTTAGTTAGTCACGGAAAGTTAGAGTTATAATACAGAGAGTTACAGGAAATAATACAACAGTAGGATACGTGTGTTAGATGATAGATGTGACATGAGGTGTTAGGTGGTAAGAGAAATACATGACAGTGTGACAGAAGATAGATAGATAAGGGATGACATATAGGAGCTAGTGCAGGACAGGAAACGGTCAGTTGAATAGTCATAAAAAGTTCGCTAGGAGAGCTAAGTGTTTGAGCGCAGCTAAGTGTGCTGAATCCAGCGTTTGTTTTCTTGTGTGACTAAGATTTAAGTACTGTCCTGAGTTTACTTTGAATTCAATTGCTCAAAATGTGAGTGAAATTAAGAAAGAATTCTTTTCGTTTGAGATTCAGATTCGTCACTGACAGATTGCTGTGTTGATGAGTTGTTAAGCTCTGTCGTCAAATGTTGAACTTTGTACGTGTGATGATTTGTTCGTTGTGTTGACTGACGAAGATTTCTTTCAAGCAACGTCAAGGTTTTCTTTTCGTCGATTTCCTATTGCACGGTGTCAATCGATGTCCATCAAGTCTTCCGCAGACCACGAAGGCCTTATTCACGCATAGGACATCTATTCTAGTAACGACATCAAATCCCCCTTTCCACTCGGACGGCATCCCCAATAATCGAAGTAGAAACTGGTTCAGGGGACGAAGGACAAGGAGGATTTGCTACAATGGCCCTGAAAGCGGGGTGAGCAAAGGGGATTTTGGCTACAGATAGATTCATGTAGGCCTAACCTATCTTGATTAAAATTCTTGTCTATTAAAATTCTTGTCTACACGGAAATACAGGTAAACTGCGGTTGTCTTTATTTAAAAATTATCCCAAATTGTAAACTCGTGATAATTAGCCTAGGCCTATATAATACAATAGAATATTCTCATTACTGGCAAATCGGGTCTATTAATTCTTTTATAACTTCTGATGTTTAGAATTATTGCACATCTTGGAATAGTTTTCTTAAGACACCGAAACACGAATCCGGAAATGTTGATTCTAAATTGATAATTTCGACTTCACGTGGGGCTTGTCTTGTCAGAATTTCCCACAGAACCACACCATAGCTACAGCAGTGTTGTAATGAGCCATACATTAGATGTAAAACGAGTAAAACCAATTAAAAACATATAAACTACTTCATGCAGCTAAGAATGAAAAACAGGGTTGACGAAGTTTGAATAACAGAAAGGTCAAAAATAAAAAAAATAAAAATACAAAATTTAAATTCAGAATGGTTCGAATAGAAGAGCAGAAAACAGAATAGTTTAATACCGGTAATGACATGCTGCAGCAAATTTAAAATTATAAATTGAAAAAAAACGAAGATCTTGGAGCATTTTAGTGAGTACGTGACCGACAGTGCATATTTTAAGGAATTTAGACTACTGGGACAAAATCAGCCATGGGTCTGGTCGTTGAACTTTTTTAGGAATAAATTAATAAATTTCCAAAAACTTTCAAACTTTTAGACTTTTTCTTCGAATTCATCTCCAAAAAAAGTTGATGACCTTTTTTTTAGTCATCACCTTCTTTTTACAACTTTTCGGGCCTCCCAACCAATAATAAGGGGTCATTGAACAACAATGTCATACCTTTCTCATTTTACTACTGGGACAAATCTTATAATTCTTCCAACATTTGTCCCACTAGTTACACTTTATACATGCATTGCCTGGGACAAATCACCCTGACTACTAGGACAAATCCTAACACTACTGGGACATTTCTCCCACTAGTTATACAGTTAAAATATGCCCTGGTGACCGATTAGGTAGGGCTGAGAAACTAAATGCTATTGGATCGTATGTGACAATACGTAAACTGAAGCAACCTCCAAACATCGCTGGCTTTGGAGAAGATCCCGGTCCTCTTGACTTCTAAAGCTACCCAAACTGTAGCCTTAAGATTACTGTGTCGGGTTTGATCAAAATCTGTAATCTTGAGCGTCGTATGATGGATGAATGTTTTTTATCAAATGGTTCCAATATCAGGACCATAGTGCGACCGTACGTTACCTCCCGGAATAACGTACGCGTACTGTACGTACGTTATCGAAAAAAATAACGTACGCGTACGTTAAAAATGCTACAAATTTATCTGATCATTCACAAAGAACCTCAATATAACTATAAGCCTAGTCTTATACGGTACCCGAGCCGTACGCGTACGTCAAAAATGATCAGTTTAGCTCTACAGTATTAGTCTCCCCGTACGAAGGCCTAGGTATTTACGAACGGTACCGAAATTTAGTATTACCAATAAAATGACCAGTGGCACTGACTATCCTATAAAGTGTGCAGTAAAATCTTAATATTCTTCACACTAGGAGGCCTATGCATTAGACAGAATATTAGCAATTTGGAATTTAAAAGTTTGAAAGTAGAGATCATTTAACAGCCACAGATGACTGATGTAATGGTTAAAATTGTTTACGACCGTCAATCACCAACTGTTATTGACTTTTCTTGTTCATAATGTTATCTATTTTATTTTCGTCATGAACTGATGTGAACGTACGGTAACGTACCGCATAATAACGTACGCGTACCGTACGTACGTTATGGCAAAAAATAACGTACATGTACGTACCGTACGTACGGTCGCACCTTGATCAGGACTACAATATACGTCATACAGCTATACAATTATAATTGTGGAATCAGCTTCCTCCATCGCAGTGTTGTTTTCGTTAACGGTAACGAAAACGAAAACCTTCGTTAACGAAAACTTAAGGTTTTAGTTAACTAAAACTATAACTAAAACGAAAACTTAGACAAAAACGATAACGAAATAAAAACTTAGACAAAAACGATAACGAAATAAAAACTAAAACTAGCGGAACCCACGAAAAACGTTAACTGAAACTAAAACAGTCAACACTAATAATAACGAAAACATATAACGAAAACCAAAACTAAAACGCCCAACGAAAACCTAGCTGTAGGACCATCGCGATCATTGGTTTTCATCATTTCATCATTTATCGAAATAGCTCCACCAGCCCACCACCTACCGAAGTAATTAATCCGGACGCAGTCGGGTCACTCGGGCGACAGGCTAACATTTCGTGCCTATAGAATTATACTGTTCTATGTCCACTTTTTCGAAAACCGAGAAAAACGATTTCTTAGATTAGATGACGAAAATGTTTCGCGCTGTTTCATTGATGGTAATTAAATTCAAATTTTTGGACAACACTGTATTCCCTAGTATGACTATATATGTTTTCTTTGATGATAATGTACAATTAATATGAGTAAATTTTGATATAATGATGGCAAGGTTGACTGTTGTTGGACATAGAGCTGTATAACATTAAAAAAGTCCAGGTTACGAACACGCAACAGACAACGTGAGTGCTATAGGGATATAAGTCCAAGTCACGTGTTCAGATCTCTCACTGGTATTGGCTATGGACATAACGCCGTATAATATTATTCTTCAAAAGTCACTTCATCGCGGATCTATCGAATATGCACGTGATAGAAAATAATTCATTCTATTGGATGAGGGACTTGTACCTCTATCTTCTCTTCTTTCTTCTCTTCCATCAGTTTCCCGACGATGAGGCCCTTATGAAGTTTCTCCATAGTGTTCTGTCTCTGACAGTTTCGCGCACCATGGTTAAGTCCGTGCCTTTGCTCTTCAAGTCTTCCTTGACATTGTCCATCCACGTTTTTCTTGGTCTCCCTCTACTTCTTTCTCCCTCAATCTGCCCATGTAGGGCTGCGACTGGTAATCTGCAGTTATCCATCCTTTCTACATGGCCAAACCACCTGAGTCTTCTTTTTTGTATCTTTTCTACTACCGTTACCTCTGCGCCCAACTCCTTTCTTGTTGTTGTATTTCTGATTCTTTCCCTTCTACTTCTGCCCCATAATTCTCTATAAGAGTTTCTTGGTCTCTTTATCAGGTGGTGACCACTTCTCTCCTGACAGGGTAAGGAGGCCGGTGGGTCTTTGTTGACCTCTTTCGCCCTGAGGTGTCCTTCCAACACCTGCCGCCTGCGTTGGCCAGCTGTTCGGGGTTCATGGTGAGCCTGTCCGCCTCGCGTAGCGCCCTAGGAGGTACTTCGGTATGAGCCTTCACCCCTGACGGCATAGCCTCACCATGCGTTCCCTTACTTGGCTGTTCACCCCCCCCCCCACCACGGTGAGGTGCAGGTCGGGCTTGGGGGGGTATAGCATTAAAATACTTTTAAATGCTGTCCACATTCGTGGACATAGAACTATACAATCCTGACAGATAGCGCTGAAGAAAGCGTCTACAGTTAAGCTGGACTATTCTGGACATAGCCCATGTCATCCTGATAACGGATATAGCGTTAGGTTGATTTTTCAAAAAAGTGGACATAGTACTGTATAATTCTATAGGCACGATTTCCTGACAGCTAACCAGTGATGCCAATCGTTTAAGAGATAAACCCAGCGGCCAGCGCTGCTGATCATCCCAGCTCCCAAGTTCCCATTCCCAGCGGCCGCAGCGTTTCTAATTGGTGCTAATTGAACGCATCGGTTATACTTATGACCCAAGTTGCCAACGGACGCAGTAGGCCAGTAGCCCCAACTCACTATCGTTAAATCTTTTGCAATGATCAGTCATTAAGAACCACAGAACCACCGCAAGTCATTACTCGATCTGTGAAATGTCCATCCCGCTACTCCGGATACAGTTACTAGTCTTTAGAATCACGTTATTTACTAATTTTTTAGTCGGCAGTTTTTGAGGTTAGCCTACATGACTTACATCGAAGCTCGTTATCTTCAACTATTAGAATTTTCCAATGTGTCTACTAAATTTAACAGTCACTAAAAGGCTAAACATGTATATGTGCATGGCATACTACCATACTGAACACCTTGCTGTAAACCTAATGTTTGCTTTTTGTAATAAATTGATGTACATTCACGATGGCTAAGTATCAGACTATCAGTGACCAAATAACTTAAACTAAAACTAAAACGAAAACTAAAAAAACTAAAACTAAAACTAGGAGGTTTCAGTTTTTATTAACTATAACTAAAACTAAAACTAAAACTTGATGGAAAACGAAAACTAATAATAACTAAAACACCTAGCACGGGAAACTAATAATAACTGAAACTAAAACTCGAGGCAAAACTAAAACATCACTACTCCATCGGTCCGGACTGCGGCATTACCACCAGGTAGTGCCGCAGTCCGGACCGATGGAGGAAGCTGATTCCACAATGAAGGGCCAACACTAACAAGGGAACGAGACTGGGCCATGGCCGTTCTCACTCGTTGAACAAATAGGTCAAGTCGACCAGCGGAACGAAGAGGGCGAAGGGAGCCAGCTGACGCGGAACGACATATTGAGTCTTTTGGAACAAGTCAAAGGTAAGATCGGGAAAATAAGGATAAGTACATTTAGTTGGATGCGGGCAGTTAGAGGAAGCCAGTGAAGATTTTCAAACATGAATGTGGAAATGTGGGAGAAGCGTGGGAGACGAAACTCGTAAGGATCGATGTAAAATTACTTTCTTTACTAACAAGATCATCAACAGTAATGCACACATTCAGACCACCAGTATTAGCAACATAATTTTCATCTAATGTTTGTTGCACCTATTGAGACTTCTCTCGGTAGCTTTACAAGTGTGCCTCGCAAAAGTATTTAGGGCCTACATTTTTGAAATTTTAGTAGAAACTTTAAAAGTTAGATTTTTCAAATCAAAGCATCTTCAAATTAATCAACAACACATTATCAATCAATCAATCAATCAATCAATCAATCAATCAATCAATCAATCAATCAATCAATCAATCAATTTTATTGTTCACTGCCTCATTTCCAAGTAAACAATGTTTACATATTGCATCAAAAAAACATGTACAGTTTCAGTGACAAAGGGTAATACCCTAAGGAACCTAAGGTTCCGTTAACAAGGTAGCCCTAATACAAGTGTGTAACAGTCAGTCTAATTTATACAATGATTAGCAATTTTGACAATAATTATTTATATTTCACACAGATTTTAAATATGAAACATGACCATCAATGTTGTTTATTTAAAAAATTTCTTTAGTTTGTTTGGCAGCGAAACATTTCTATTGACCAGTTCTACAATCAGGAGCTTACAAGCACTTTACTCGATTCAACAGCAGAGAAACTTGCTTAACCCTTATACGGTTACCGGGGTAAAAAATAACCCCCAGTCTACTTTTTTTCGTACGCTTCTTTTGAATACAACAAAAAGACTGTTGCTTTTGTGACTTTTCCTAGATATGTTTTTTCTTCACAATGTCGTTTTCAGCTGTGCCACATTGCGCTGCCACCTAGCGGCAGACTACTATGAAGAATAAGGTTTTATATTCTGGTACTTTATAAATCATTTCTGCACTATGTATTTGTAAACATAGTAGTTGATAGAACTGAATTGTTGGAGATATGTGGTTGTTGTATTTTTGCATATGAATATTAGTCATTCTTTGCTGTGTGATTTCCATTTCCTGTTGGATTATATTATTGTAGTTTACGTACTTTTGCATAAAACTATCGAAAGAAATAGGCGAGAATTTCTAAAGGTTTTTCTTGTCACAGTTTTCTTCAGTGTAGTTTGTTGCTGGAAGTTGGTCATGAGCTAATCAGACCGCTTATCACGCACCATTCCGTAACGGCGGACATATGTCATCAGCCATCAGTCTCTCGAGCACTGTTAGCAATTGGAGTTGAGCCAGCGGTTGATCCAGTTCCAACCGCTACTAAGAAAAGAGGTCGCTGCCAGAGTTGCCCTCGACAGATTGATCACAAAGTCGAACACCGCTGTACCAAATGTAATCACTTTGTATGCGGAAAGCATGGACAAAAACGTATCATACGAATGCATAAGATGCCCACTGAAACTGTAGTAAAACTATTACGGGTGTACTTGTCATTGAATGTTTCTATTTTGTCAGTTTTGTCAAGCGAAATTTTGTAAACGTCATTAGTTACTATTACAGCACTGCACAGCCGCTTGTTATTGCTTGCAGTTAGTTATTTCAATCAACACTACGACACAGCATTTGGCTTCAGTGATTAGTATCTGAAACTGGTAGCATGGTAGCATTGACTCACAACTTATTACTACTTTCGCTTTAGACAGCCATATTGGAACGAGTCGTCATTTTAATTCAAGATTTCTTACTCATTACATTCAATAATGTTGTCTATTGTCCTTGTCTATGAGATAAATTAAAGATGACCAAAATTGGTTAAACATTTCCCTAGATATGACGAAAATAAATTGGGGGTAGTTTTTTTACCCCCCGGTTACCGTAAACTGTTACCAAAAAACGGTTACCCTATAAGGGTTAACACAGTTCAAGTCCAATATAATCTCTGGTTTATTTTAGACATAAGATGCGCTTTAAACCTGTTCTTAAACTGATACGAAGTGGGGAGGAGGGTGAGCTATTGACCAGTTCTACAATAATAATAATATAATAATATTTATTCTTTAATTAAGCGCCTGCAAACGCACTGTACATGTTATGCGATAAACCTTAACTACTAACAGAACAGACAGCCTGCAATACACGGCGCAAATTGCAGCCTACAAAGCATGTCCGCCTATGGGACTCGATCTCTGTACCTCTCGCACTCTACGCCAAATGTTATCCAATGCGCTATCGGCCCCCCTCCCCCCCACCAATCAGGAGCTTACCAGCACTTTACTCGATTCAACAAGAGAGAAACTTGCTTAACACAGTTCAAGTCCAATATAATCTCTAGTTTATTTTAGACATCAGATGCGCTTTAAACCTGTTCTTAAACTGATGCGAAGTGGGGAGGAGGGTGAGCTATTGACCAGTTCTACAATCAGGAGCTTACCAGCACTTCACTCGATTCAACAGGAGAGAAACTTGCTTAACACAGTTCAAGTCCAATATAATCTCTAGTGTATTTTAGAAAAGAGGAAGTGAAAGCAATTCTACACTTACTTTTGCCTGACTTTTCATGCAAGTATATAGAACATTCCGTTAGCTATAAGACCTAATCTATGACAAGAGAGTAGGAAGAGGCGATGACTACGATCGTAAAGCCTTTGTCAAGGTTCCTCCACTGGCGTATTCCATCACAATGTATAATGAAGGTGATAGATGCCAGCATAGCAGACCTTGATCAGGTTACGATGATCAAGGGAACTCCACACTTTCAAGCTTTCCTTTATCTGATCCGCATTCCTTTCGCTTTTCGTCTGAGACTTTGAGTCACTTGAACTCTTAACTACTATTCACCTAAAATAAAGAATTCTTCCAAAGACATAGACCATAGACATTCCCATTATCTCCTCTTCCGAGAAGCTTTGTCACATAGACCTGCTCGTCAAAGTGTATATAAGAAAATGAAGATCATCCTTCAGCAGAAGCCACTTAGAACATCGACTCGATGTTCTATGCGCTACTAAGGCCATTCTAAAACAGAGTTTAAGATACAATCAAAGCCAGAATCCGATTTAATATTTGCTATAAAGATATAAAATATACTTTACGACGAGGAAGCTACACAAACTCACACTTTTTCTGCAGCAACACAAGGCTGCTTAAACTACGTGCGCTATATAAACTCAATCATGTAGCAAAATTTCAGCTTTGACCAAGATAACCCTATCCAAAACAATCTTTCTACAGCATCTGTAGTAATACTTCATAAACCTCTTACTGTAACTTCCTCCTTCAGTAGAAGTTACATAGGCCTACTCTATAGCTGGATAACTTAACGAGATCTTGTTTACCCAGTCGTGTTTGCCATCCGTTTTAATTACTTGCAGATAATCAATATACGTGGACTTGTATAAATACAGATATCAGGCTTCCCTTCCTCTTACAGCCTGATACTCTACTCCTCCGACCGTTGACAACCGTATAAACCATAGCAATAGGCCTATGTCCTAATTTGTGTTTGTATTTTTTTACAGTAGGCTAGCCCTAGGTCTGATAAATTTTTTGCAATGTAGGCCTATCTGTGTGGGAAATCGTCTGGTTTCGCTTTACATAAAATGCATATTTGTGTGTGTGTGTGTGTGTGTGTGTGTGTGTGTGTGTGTGTGTGTGTGTGTGTGTGTGTGTATATATATGTATATAATATATATATGTTACAGGGAATGTGTATTTTCAGGGAATATGTATATTCCCTGAAAATTTCAGGGTATATGTATATTCCCTGATTCACTCAGGGAATATATACATTCCCTGAAAAAACCAGGGTATATACATATTCCCTGAAATCTTCAAGTGATTTCTATACACATTCCCTGAAAGCTTTCAAAGACACAGCGACATAAAGTCAACAGTAGGCCTAGGGTTATAATTGATCTTGAGTTTTATCCGAGCTTGGGAAATGGAGGTTTCCTGGACCTTGGTTTTTTCTTTGGCTTTTCTTGTTTTATTTAAACCCCGTTTAAAATTCATTTAATCAATTTTTTAAACGGTCTGGATGGTCGAGGTCAATAAATAAATGGCGCAATATGCATGCTATACTAGTTTATTTATATTTAAAATATTACTAGTCGAAAGACTAAAGGAGACTGCAGACTCAGACCGAACTGTTTTGGAAGTTTTCTGGAAGTAAACTGTTGCCCTTTTCGAAACTTAGGAAATTATTTTTTGAGTTTCATAGTCCGATTTCCAGGAGGCCAAACCAAATCAAAGGGGGTTTCCAGAGAGTAGTCCAAAAGAGGTCCATGTCCGATTTCCAGAGTACCAGATCAGGTGAGGCAGAGCAGCTGTCAAGGCGAGTGTCGTTTACGGCGAGTATAATTGGAAGGCGGAGTATCAGATGAGTCAGAGTAGGAGTATTTGAAAAGGTGAGACTTCAGTTTTGAGTGCACCCGATGGCTAGGGTTTTCTTTGGTTATTTTAATGTTGTAGCTTAGGTTTTTCATTTTTCAACAGTGATAACACTGATTACTACTAAAACCTTTCTTCTATGAAGTGAGATGTTGTTTATTCTGAAGATTTGATCCTATATTTACGTACAGTTATTGAACAATGGGCGTTTGCGCATCAAAGGAGGTACGCAGTGATAGAACCTTCCAATTAGCGACCAATTATAACCCTAGCTAAGCACTAGGCCTACTGTTGACTTTATGTCGCTGTGTCTTTGAAAGCTTTCAGGGAATGTGTATAGAAATCACTTGAAGATTTCAGGAAATATGTATATACCCTGGTTTTTTCAGGGAATGTATACATTCCCTGAGTGAATCAGGGAATATACATATACCCTGAAATTTTCAGGGAATATACATATTCCCTGAAAATACACATTCCCTGTAACATATATATATATATGTATATATATATATATGTATATATATATGTAGGTATATATGACTATATTAAGGTGATTCACATAACAATGGGCATTTTTTTGCTGATTAACTGACATAGGCCTAGTAGATTTTTTGTTCCTTTGGTTGTTCTGAACAATTAGTAAAGTTTTACTGTGATCTGTGAATGTTTTCTGGTTGCTCAATGCCCCGAAATTCGAGATATAGGCCCCCATGGAGAAAACAACGTAACAGCAATTGATGAGACACTGGAATGCAACGTTCTAATTAAATTGGGGTACAATCTTATTTGCAAGAATCATGAAAATTTATAAACAATTATTTCCCACCTACTTGTATGTTACAATGAAGCCTTGAAGCCTGTTGATTTGTTATTGTTCTCTTTCATAATTTTGCGTATTTTATATAAAAATTTTTTACAAATACATAGTTTGTAACCGTCTAGAGAAATGTTTGAACAGTGAGCGAGAGAGAGAGAGAGAAAAAGAGAGAGAGAGGGAGAGAGAGAGAGAGGGAGAGGGAGAGGGAGAGGGAGAGGGAGAGGGAGAGGGAGAGGGAGAGGGAGAGGGAGAGGGAGAAGGAGAGAGAGAATTAAAGGCATTTTGTTATACACTTTGTTCCTAAACTGCATTTCTTAAAATTGTTATGCCGTTACGGTAAATGTCACTTTTGTGAGAATATTATGTCATTAGTTGGTATGTGTTTTGACACCACAGCGACGTGGTGCGTGTACTCTTCTGCAGTCTCTTCTTAGCAATCTTATATTCTTTCCTTTGTAGACATCATATACACGAACCACTGGCTGCTGGTATTATACAGTGCTTTTTGATCCAAGTCGTTCTCCAAATATTTCACTTTTTGTGTGTTTTCAGCAGTTTTGACATAGGATCGATAAGCAGCGCAACCTGTCTTTGTCTGATCCACGGCTTCGTGAACAACAGCTTCAGCACCTGAGAACAGAAACTGTGAGTTCCTTAAGAGTTCGCTTGTTAACAAGACTTGTAATAATAGGCCTATTCCAAGAGAAGTCTATAAGGAAGTGATGGAATTGTGCCTACTGAGTCTAGGAGAGATGGTCTGTGGTGGAATGTATCGTTTCAAACAGTCAGGTGCATGCCATACGGCCAGATGGAGGGCAAAGGTTATCTCTTGCTATCTTTTTAGAGATCAATTTCAAGTGACAGCCTCTGAGGAAAGAAATGTCACTGAATTCTGTTTATGTGGAAGTCTTATATATGCGAGAGTATGGAGAGCTTGTTCGGTGGCACCTGTTAGGCCGAACGATTTGCAACTGTATACATGCAGATCAGGCAGTATGCTTCAATGACCAAAGTTTTGTCTGAGACTGCCAAGAAAAAATTGACAATCATCTGTGGTATATAGGACCTGAACTGGTTCCTTTTCCTTTGTTTTCTGACAGAGTATCATTGGACTTGAACCGGAGCATTATTGCTGCAGGCATGTATCAACATAGCGAAGACCGGAGCGTCAGAGACATTAAAATAGGGCCTAGATGCTTGTATGTATCTACGCAACGAAGACCTGAATGAGCTTGTTCATTAGGGCATAGCAAGAAATATGTCTCGGTTTTAAATGAATTTTGGCACAGCCAGAAAGGTTTGCTCCTGTCCTAAAACATAAGTGTGGAATAAAGATTGCATCAAATTTATTGCATCTAACTTTGCCGGCGAGCAATTGAAGTTTCCTCTACTTTCGCAGGTGAACACCATGGCAAATGCCTTATTGAAAAAGGCGTTAGAACAGTGCCTTCGTTTTGGGGTTGTGTCTACTGTGCACGAAAGTCAACAATGTTGAGTTTGGTTGGTGAATTTGGTGAGTTTGGTTAGTTTGGTTGGTGAGTTTGGTAAGTTTGATTGGTGAGTTTGGTGAGTTTGGTTGGTGATTTTGGTGAGGCTGGTGAGTTTGGTTGGTGAGTTTGGTGAGTTTGGTTGGTGAGTTTGCCCATATCTAACTGCAAATTATTGGTAGACCCCTCTTATTATTGGTATTTCTTAGGATACCCCAATCCGGCATTTTTAAATTCATTTTTGGGGGTGTTTCCCTAAACCGATTTTGTCCGATTTTGGATATGTTATTCAACAATGGTTTCTAAGCAGGAATTCGCTAAAAAAAAGCTTCTGAAGCACTTTTGCTCATGTCTAACTGCAAATTATTGTTAGGCCTTTATTATTACTGGTATTTCTGAGGAAGCCCAAATCCACCATTTTTAAACTAATGTTTGGGGGTGTTCCCCTTGACCAATTTTGCCCGATTTTGGATATGTTATTCAGCAATGGTTTCTAAGCAGGAAACGTTAAAAAAGCTTCTGAAGCACTTTTGCCCATGTCTAAATGCAAATCATTGGTATTATCATTGGTATTTCTTAGGAAAGCCCAGTCCGCCATTTTGAAATTCATTTTTGGGGTGTTCTCCTGGACCGATTTTGTCCGATTTGGATAGGTTATTCAGCAATTGTTTCTGAGCAGGAAACCGTTAAAAAGCGTCTGAAGCACTTTTGCCCATGTCTAAATGCAAATGATTGGTATTATCATTGGTATTTCTTAGGAAAGCCCCAAATCCGCCATTTTGAAATTCATTTTTGGGGTGTTCCCCTGGACCGATTTTGTCCGATTTTGGATATGTCATTCAGCAATGGTTTATGAGCAGAAAACCGTTAAAAAAACTTCTGAAGCAATTTTTTCCAAGGTCCAACTGTTAACTGCCTGGACTATATATAGCTCAATAGTCGCATAATGCGGTATAATGGGATAACTTGAGAGCCATGGCGGCAAAGTTAAGCAGCACACCAGAAACATAATTTTTATACCAGACACTATCCTATGCACAGGAGCAGAAAACTAAGATATGCCAAACATAATCCTTTCTGGTCACTATGCCCTATTGTTCATCCATCTTCAATCTGTACCATGCGTTCTCTTGGCACTGATACAGACGTCATGCATGTCTAATGATCCAAAAACTTGGAGCCCATCTGTGAGATTTCAGCAGATCGAATCTGCCAAGATTTGTGTGTGATCAATAATGCTGCTGAATGCTCCATTACTCTGATATCACACTTCAATGAATCTATAACCAATAATGAAAATAAGAGGCAAAACTGATGCAGATGGTTGAAGATCACCTACGCCGTGTGCCAGATTCTGGCAAATCAACTCGGAAAGGCTGCAGTTGGCGCTAACAATCGGAACACTCAAATACGATTGACTAATAAACACTTAGGGCCTATTGATGGATTGTAGACTTTTTTAGTTAACAGATGTTGTGAATATTTTACTTATAGGCCCTATGGCTACTTTGAGTTACTAATGAATCTACGATTCGTGCTATTCAACTTTATTTTGTGCGTGATATATCCATCATCTGAATTGTACTCAAAAATACGACTGCATGAGAACTTTTGTGTTCACTGAGCAACCTCTAAAATGCATTTGATACTGAATTTTTTATACAGAATGTAATCTGTACAGAAAAGGAACAAAATAAACAACTATGCACATCAACTTTCAAAAATAATTTGTTTGAATCACCCTAATATATATAAACTGTCTTTGAAGTCTCACTGTTCGTCATATAGTGGGGCGTGGTGGCTCAGTGATAGGTTCGGCGCCTTGTGACCGGAGGGTTGCAGGTTCGAATCCCACTCTAACCGCTGCGTACGGACCTAGGGCAAGTCCTTCACTCGCAATTGCTTGCGGCGCTTCAGCGTGAAAATTCCGGCACAGTATCAAATGCTGTAGTCGGGAGCGCCTCTGAGTAGTAGTAGACTACCAGAGGCGCTATAGAAATATCCGAAATAATAATAATAATAATAATAATAATAATAATATAATATAGACGGAACAAATTAGCCAATCATTTCAAATGACCCAAAATCATCATCTTTCATTCTACCCGGAGTTTTGCTGCATCTTTCTTCACTCCTGTAGGCCTAGTACCGTAAAACGGGGTGACTTTGGCCTTTTTTGAACTTGTTTTAATAATAAAACGATAATGTGACTAAATATGGTTGACTTAACAATTAGATTAGATGTGCATAGGGTTAAAGAGAAAACGTATAGGCCTAAAGCAAACCTTTTTAGGTAACAACAGTTGAACACTTTTTTTATAACTTTTGGGGTGGGCCAAAGTCACCTCATCAGGTGGGGACCGTGGGGTGACTTTGTCAAACAATAGTTTTTCAGTTATTAGACAAAGTAAACCTGTTACTGGGGTCACTTTGGCCCGAAGAATGTGTTTAAAAAAATATCTAAACTTAAAACTAACACTAAGTGACAATGGTACCCTACCGGTACTGGCATGACTAGAACGAATTGGTACCGTATGCACCGACCAGTCAAAATATCCTGAAAAGTGAAATTTTAGCAAATACATTAATTAATTTTAAAATAAACATTATATAAACATCGCTAGGAGTACTTTACAATATGGCCAAAGTGAAATTTTAGCAAATGCATTAATTTTTAAATAGAAATTATATAAATATCCCCAGGAGTACCGTACTTTAAAACGTGGGTCAAAGTCACCCCAAAAACTTTGCTTGCATTTATAAAGTACTTATTGGTGACATCGTGGAGCAAACGGTGTGCCATACACATGCCACTACAATGTAGGCCTACATTGAAAAGTGTTATTATCACCCACGGTATTATTAACGGTCTTTCTCACAGAAAAATAAGTTTGCACATCTTCGAAGTTTGACTTTTTTTAGGCTTACAAACATTTCGGGAAAATTTCAACAAATTTTACAATGATATCAACCAAATTTTTTTAAGAATATGCGCTACATGTTTACCGATTGTTATTCGTAAATCAAGTCGAAATCACGTGATAACTACGGAAGGCCAGAAGGTTACAAACTAATTTTTCAATTTGGGCCAAAGTCACCCAGCAGGCCAAAGTCATTTTACGGTAGGCTATATTCAAATCTGATCGATTACAGAGAGTAACTTTTTGCTAAAGTGTTCGTTTTCGACGAATGATTGCAGAAACTCATAACATTAGCTTACTGATAATGGTATCCATAACTGCTGGTAATCGCTGTCTTTATCGTGCAACGGATGCCTTCAGTGTTCAATCATTTCAGCCGTATGAATCAGCCTATTCAATTGGACTAGAAGTTGGTAAAAAAAAGTAAGCATAGTGAGGTTAGTACCCGGAGTCTGTCTCTAAGGATTTACCGACTGATGTATTGAGTTAGCTGACTTAACAACTTAGTCGACTAAATCGCATGATTATCAATTAAGTCGATTAGACTTGTCGACTGACCTATCGACTTACTATCGACTTCTCTGGTAAATCAGGTATGTCTATTAGTCACCTACGTGTAATAACATAATGCATTTGACCGCATGCTGTACTGACCTTGCCGTCATTTCTGTAGGCATTAGATGGGACCCACATGGAATATGGGTCCTATGTGGGCTCCGCTCCCTATGGGCATGGTGAGAGAGTAAACCGCACGCACTCACTCAGATGACTTTGAACGCACGTACTCACTCAGATGCCTTTGAAATGTTAATGTGAAAATTTTAAAGGTAACAGACGCATTTGAGTATTTATAATAAGAATAAAGCATACGACGACTACGGTTTCCTCCCGGGAACGCAAATGGCCGTCTATTTTCCCCCAAATTAACAAAATATCATCAATTTTCCTGGCTTCATCTGCAGTTACACCGCTGGCTGAAGTCGTTTAAACCAACGTATTTTCAAAGAGACGTTTACATGTAGGCCCTACGAAGAGACGTCATGTCGTTGAAAACAAATGCGTGACGTCAGGTAACGTGACAGACATCTGAGTGGTGTTAATAAGTATAGCTAGGTAGGTAGTAAGATAGTAAGTGAAGAACTGCATGGTGACCTGACATTGACTGATTGTTAGAATGTTATATAGGCCTAGTCTGTTACACTGCGACTCGTACCTTAGGCAATTGTTGTTCCTGTCCTGCTGATGTTTTCGTGGAATCGAAACTCGGAAACCGCAATTAAAACAACAAGCAAAATATTAAATGAGCGAAGTCGCTGGCAGTCGATAGCTTAGCGAATAGTTTCGACTTGAGGGCTTAACGGCAGCGGATAGCGACGGCGTCCGTGACTCAGAGCCGTTTTAAGGAGTTTGGGGGCCCTAGGCACAAACCGCACAAAGTTCACAAACCCTTACTAACCTTAAAAGTAACCTGATTTCCGCCTCAATCTCTCAATCTCAGATATAGAGTATTGCACTAATGTATTGCATGTGCATAATTATGTGTCATTTTTTTTAATTAATACACAATCCTTGTACTACAAGTGTCAAATAAAAGTTTAGTTTAACAAACGTTACAATTTTCATTGTTAATTTGTTATACAAATTGAAAGTGACATTGAATGAGTAGATATTTGCTATACAGTGTACAACATTGTACATGTACAGTGTGTAATCTAGTCCCCCTGTTCTGGGGGTGGGGAAACAAGGTTTCTCGGGGGGGAATTCCCCCCCCCAAAGGTGTCTGCCTTACAATATTGCTGAGTTCTGGGGGGAAACTTCAATCCTGGGGGGGGGAAATTTCCCACCCAAAAGACGTCTAGATTAAACACTGGTACATGTACATGGATTGACAATATAGTGACTTTGACACGACATTTACTTATAAACATCGCTTTCGTGTTTTTCTCTGAGAAAAGTCTGTTATAATATCATCGAAATTCAAAGACTGCAACACATCTGATTCTATGCTCATGACAGACTGACGCCATTCAGTCGTTCTTGAATCATACAGCTGCGAAGCTCGTTCTTGATTAATTTAAGTTTTGAGAAAGAATATTAACCCGTAGGCCCTACCGTTTGTCACCATCATTGACAGAAACATTCTTATTGCAGTTTCAACGTTTGGAAACGTTGATTCCAGATTGTCATTTTTTTATCACGGCGTAGGCAATTGCTAGATAGACACTGCAACTGACACTGCCATATATTATCCTAGGTGTTCACATTTTGAAATTAGTTCCTATTGCTCAAGATCTAGAGGATAGAATTTGCAAGCTTTTCACTGTATTCTGTTATTCGTTCATCACTCAAATGGACCAGTTTGTTTAAGAATGTAAATCTGCTGCTGATTTCTTCATAAGCTTCTCCAGATCTGTTTAGTTCAATGATCAATGAGCCGATGATTGGCAAGTAGGTCTTAATTCTAAATTTTGTGCTCGCATCCACAACAGTGTCATTTGCAGGACCTTCCAGAAATGTAATTCGCATATTTCTTTTAGTCACTTGTCTCTGGGTTACCTTTTCCAGCATCGCCGTATCTCTTCAAATGTTCACTGAGAAATGGGTCGAATTTGCTAATTAATTCCAAGCTTCCCAAATAATTCCATTGTGCTGTGAACCTATAGAATCTGATTGTCACTTCTAAAAGACAAGCCCTAGGATGCCAAAAACTTCATTACAGCCACAACGTACCCGCTTCAGAACATCACGCCAGTATTACTGTTCCACTTTTAATTGCTTCATTAATTGTGTATCAATGTGACCAGCTTTTCTAACACGCTCACTCGCTCAAACATGCACTTTCGATCACCCTCACCGTTTTCATGTTCGCTGAGACATGTCATTTTATTCTTTCAATCGTTAAAGCCAGTTTGCATAGAGCAGATTGATGACCCATTGTAGTTGTTGAGAACAAGCGACAGACAGAGCAATATATACATAGACTTCTGCGATGGAGGATAGGGCAGCCACTCGCCGACAAAATGATTCACCATTTCGCAGTTCACGACGAAAACATCGCCGCCATGCGTTACAATTATTGATTTATTTCAGTCTAACTTCTGTAGCGCTCTACATTTATTACCAATAATAATAGTTAACTAAGAATTCAGACCGTAGCAGACGTTTATTTAAAAAATGTGCTATTGTTCTTACTTTACATTGCAGAATTCTAACTTGTTAGAACATAACTTATAATATTGTTATTTTACTTCTGGGCCGCCGCGGGGCCCCCTTGTAGCGCGGGGCCCTAGGCACGTGCCTCGAGTGCCTAGGCCTTAAAACGGCACTGCCGTGACTAGATCAGGTTCAAAGACAAATCCAGAGATAACACTTGGCCTACCACTGAGGAGTGTGTGAAATTCCAAAAGATTTGTCATTTTCTAATCCGAAACCTATTTTTTTAAAGCGACGCTCTTCGTTATTTAAAATTCTACAGACGGATTAGGCCTATTTGTTTCACTTTTGACCAAGGCATATTAAGCTAATAGCTATTGTAACGAATTGTTACAAGCGCTAAGTAAATTACTTTCACTGAGATCACGGAGTTAATGTTAATCGCTAGAGGCCACTGCGATAGTGCTGTGTAGTGCATGCCAGCCATAGATCTGCGGTAGGCGAGTCAACCAATGGGAAGACTTCGCGCTTTCTGTGCTCGTTCGTGATTGGCTAGAGGTTAGCGCGGGCGAACATTTGCGCCTTTTTCTTGGCCTGTAAGCAGTTTCAGCCTAGACTTGGATGAGGTTGGAAGGAATTTGTGTCCTTAGAGATAATTTTGGCGCGAATCGGTCCTAACTGCCAGGGACGTATCTAGCGTTGGGCTTGGGGGGGGGGCTTAAGCCCCCCAAACGAAGTTGAAGCCCCCCAAACAAGTCAAGCCGTTGTATGCTTACGGCTAAAATTCGTATGAACACTGTATAAATGTTGCCATGTTCAAGGCTTAAGCCCCCCCCCAAACGAAAAAGGCTAGTTACGTGCCTGCTAACTGCGTAAAAAGGGATTTTAAGATTAAAACGTCGAAAATTGTCAAAAGTCGGGAATAAACTTTGATCGTAACTACATCTTTGAAGATCGGGCGTCGAATTTATCGATGGGCGTTCGATATTTCTTCGAATTTGGGAATTATGGCAAAATTACATGGAGGCTGTGATCTCAATGGAATTGGTGCAATGGAGCTCCAGTGATGTTTGATATCTTTGACGTGGAATGATATTTACTGGATTTGGCTGAAATTGCAAATATTGGCAATTGGGAGGAATATTTCTTGAAAGTTCAGGGAGTACAACTCTTTTTCTTTTGAGTCGTATATTGAAATCTCCAGCGATAGTTAGATATATAATCGTTCGATTAGATATGTATGAGTTTATCTTGAAGCGATAAGTCGATAGGTTAGGGCACTTGCGCTATATAAATGTTAATGAACACACGGCGATAGTATAAGGTTATCTAAATCATTGTACAAGTATAAGTCGATAACTTCCTTTCTGTTTCATTCAATAATTATAATGGAAGAAGAGATTTTATCTGAACACGAAACTAGTCGAATAGGTGACATATTGGAAAGGCTGGTAGAAACCCAGAGATCACTTATAGAGCGCCAGTCGAATCAAGAGGTTCTCTTGAGCGCATTACTAGATAGTCAGCGACAGTTTGTGGAATGCCAAGGTAATCGGGAGATTGGTCTTCAGACATTTGTAGAGCGCCAGACAAGTCAAGAATCTGTATTAAGTACATTTGTAGAGCGCCAGACAAATCAGGAAACGCTCGTAAGTGCATTATTTGAATCTCAACAGACCTTCATGGAAACTCAACGAGTATTTATGGAGCGCCTGTTTTCAGATAGGGTCCATGAGAGAAGAGAACAGAAAGAAATTGAGTCTGTTGTGAGAGCGCCGAACCCTAGTGAGGGCTTGTCACTAAGCCCTGCTGCGCCAACAACGGAAGCCGCGGACATGCCACCCGTCATCCTTGGTAGAAGAATGCCTCAGGGATCTAGTATAGTACAACCGGAAGTGAAGCCTCGCTCTCGTCCTAGTAAGAAAAGGCGGCAGCGGTTGCTACAGACAGAAAGAAAGGAGCAGGCCCACAGCTCTAGCAAGCTGGGTTCAAATCCAGGGCTTGTATACTCCTCAGATGTTCTCTCACAACAGCGCGGGCAGTCGCAAGCGGGCGACACGCACGCTACACTATCATCTAAGGATTTTAGTGTGAAAGAACATTAACTAATTAACTATTCCCGATGGCTAGGTCGGTCATCATAATAAGCCAAACACTTCCGTTTTCACATTATTTTGTTCGATAATCTTTAGTTACAGTTAACGTCAAGAGAGGCAATGGTTTTTAGGAACGGTGAGAGAGACGTGTAGATGCGATTTAACGTTACTGACCTGAATCGGTCAGCATCGAACTCTATAGTAAAGCTCCCTTGGGGTTAGTTAGTTCAATGAGGTTGCTGTCTTGTGAGGCGATGATTATTTAAGTAAGTAGCCTTTATTTGTATCTACACCGTGTCTCAAAATAAACTGTGCAAAATTGTTTCTGTCAGAACTTCGTCAAATTTCCACAAATTTTAATAATTGTTGGTAGGTAGATGGCAAAATAGCTGAAATTTTATGCTATACATAAGTTTTCCACCTCAACTGACTCATGTCACCGCACTACCTTTTTAAACACAGATGTACCAATTTCTTATATAACGCTTAAATTTTAACAACTATAGCGTCTCGAAACTTGGCTGCACTGAAATCCATTTCATCGAGCCGGCTGTCAAAGTGAATGGGGCCTACTATCGCGACAACCTTCTTGCCCAGAAGCTACTGCCAGACATACGCTGGATATCCCAGGGCGAGTTTTTTGTCTTTCAACAGGATGGCGCCCCGGAGCATCGAGCACGCGGCACTGTCTCTTTCCTGGAGCGAGAAACGCCCGACTTTATACCTCCAACACTGTGGCCGCCGAATTCACCGGATCTTAACCCAGTCGACTATAGCATATGGAGTGTGCTGCAGGAAAATGTTAACCGCTCCAGAATAGCCAACGTCGACGAACTCAACGCGTCTGATCGATGAGTGGGCGCGCTTTGACCAGTCGATCGTTGATGCTGCTATCGGCCAGTGGCGTCGCCGTCTAAGCGCTTGTGTCCGTGTAAGCGGGACACATTTCGAGCACCAATTCTAACACTTTTAAGCAGATCTGTCAAAACAATTAAAAACTCTGCTAAGTAAACCATATTTTACTTTACTGCGTGCTAATTAAGTCGTCAGATAGTTTGTTGCATGTAATAAAATTTAAGCGTTATATAAGAAATTGGTACATCTGTGTTTAACAAAGTAGTGCGGTGACATGAGTCAGGTGAGGTGGAAAATTTATGTTCAGCATAAAATTTCAGTTATTTTGCCATCTACCTACCAAATATTATTGGTGGAAATTTGACGAAGTTCTGAGAGAAACAATTTTGCACAGTTTATTTTGAGACACGGTGTATTTGTAATATGTCTGTGGTTGACTCGTACTTCGCCTCTTATTAACTGTCGGGTAGTTTCTTTGAAATGCAACTGTCCTTAATGATCATGGGAAATTGCTTTGGAGTCCGAGAAGTGATAGATCACATAGAAACATAGATCGTATCATAATTGTGTGTGTGGGGGGGAGGTAGGGTGTGCATGGTAGGCCCAGTTCACTTGGTGTGTAGGCCATATGCAGGGCCTACTTGAACTTAAACCCGCCTCAGCTCCATGACCGATCGTGCTTTTCTACTTGTTCTCATAACAAATAATGTCTGCAGTCGACTAGCAATTCGACCATTCGCCTCCATGTAGGCTATCAGTGATGCTTTTCAACAGGGCCGGATTTAGGGTGGTGGGGGCTCATGGGCGCCCAATATGGTGGGGCCCTTTTCTGTAGCGGATTTTTTGCCTTTGTTGATGCGCAGTATCCAACAGGGAAACCCGGCCACCCCACACCAACAGGCAAATGTGCTAAAGGCAATGTTTAAAATTGTTGACATTGTTAACTAATTTGTTTAAATATATATAAATGACGATAAATTGGGAAGATCATTTTGCTTCTAAATAAAGTTTTTCCTGTTATGTTAAGAGGTATGAAATAATTTCTCAAATACAAAGCAAAAGGATAAGCTTTAAGATTTTTAGCCAGTTTTTAACAGAAGTTGTTGATTCAGAGTCTGAGAGTTTACAGACAAAGAAAGAAAGAAATTTAAAATAGAGATAAGCAGGACCTCCAAACTAAAAACAGATAGCTTGAGTCAGTTAATTAGCTCAGTTAGGCCTACAGTTAGGTCTGAATTTGAATAGGCCCAATAGAGACTTTGCCCACTTTTCTATTTGCAAAGTCGTCAATAAACCGAGTAAAATCCAATTGGCGTATAGAATATCACTCTATGCTTAACACTTCAAGGTGTCTAAGTCTCTCATGTGTGATACTTATGAAAAGGCTGCTCTTAATTATCTTCATATTAGGAAATGAGCGTTCAGCACTACAGCTTGTGATCACGAGCACGAAGTACAGTTTTAGCATAATTCCACATTTGGAAATGAACTTTTAACACTTTTGACCTTTGTCAAGAATTAATAGGTAGCCTACATGAACTGCTCCTGACTTAAGATAACTGCATGAGCTCATTGCCAAGGCTTTCATCGAGGTCAGGGTTAGGGTTAGCATAAAAGCATAAAATATGTTTGAACATATTCTGCCATCACCACAATTGCTACAAGGTTTTTTGCTGAGTTGTTTTTTTCTTCATCACTGCATGACTCAAGCTTAGATAGAAAACCAAACCTTGAGCAGAGTAGTTCGTGTAATGCTAGCCTTCTTGTCAACTCGGTTGTGATTTGATCAACGATGGGCAGAAAATGGTTAATCCGAAACTTCTCTGAGCAGAGTGCGTAACTTCTGGCCCTCGACTTTAATCGGTTGGAGACGTGCATTTTGATGACATGTTCTTGTTTGAACATATTCTGCCATTCCACAACAGAATCAGAGTATCAGACCCGGCCGAGCGGGAACTTTGTTGAACTGGTGGTTGTTCGACAACTGCAGCATCTCCAGGGACACCAGGCTCAGATGCGCCTCTGATTAGGTTGTACTGCGAGAGGCGCTTTATAAATTCGTAAATACAATACTATGACCATCATCCACGGTGACAGCAGATGTACTTATAGCAGCTGCTTGAAGGAAAGCAGTAAAATGAGGCGTCTTTCCATAGTTTCCAAGTACTTTCTCATTTTGATTTTATGCTTTTTCTTTACTTTACTTGTGGCTTTGAGAGCCAATAGGGCGATTAGTGCCCTTACGCTGATCTCCGATTCGGTTCATGTCTGTGGGCTTAAATTACTGAGATTCTTAAAATTATGTTGTGTACTACTGATTTGCCCACTCAAACTCTATTGTATGGTCTGATAGAATGCATATATTTATAAAGGTCGAATCCTATAGGACTGCATGTCTCAAAGCCACTACCAGCACAAAGCATAGCCTACACTGCCCTACAGCTGTGCACTGCAATAGATGTGCACTGTATATTATAGGTCACTCGAGGTCAAAGGCGCAGGGAAAGCTGGGTTCCTCGGCTATACCTCGGGCAGAATACCACTGTCTGCACGACCTTTACCCGGCAACTGGATGCTCGTGGCGTTGGAGCCTGATATGCCTGAGGGCACTGGCTTGTGCACGGGGCCTACTGTTTGCGGACCGAGTCATGCCCTGTGAAATATCTGTTGCACTGCCTCTGCCTATACATAAGTTACCAGACAACCTCAGCTTGAGTTAAAAGTAAGATGGTCTTAACAGCTGAAGATGCCACGCTTAAAGCGCTACTCATGACCAACAGTAACGCAATATTTCAAAATTTGAATTATTTGATACAGTGGACAATCAGAAGCCGACCACCCACTGACTCACATCTAATCATTAGTCACTCTTATAATCTCTTTCCTCGCAGTGAAGAAACACAAAAAATAAAATTGAAACTGGTGGGGGCCCCTAAGTGGTGGGGCCCCTGGGCTGGCGCCCGTGTAGCCCATGCTTAAATCCGGCCCTGCTTTTCAAATGTTCCTATCCTCAGTGAACTGCTAGAGCTAGCAGACTGGCGAAAGTCACATGGAACTCATTACAGCTCTCTTAGGCCAACCACTGCGTCGGGTTTTCATACTGCACTACAGTTGAGTTGGTTGGTGGGCACTATAAGTAGGCCTACAGGCGCTTTATAAGTTTTGAAATACAATACAATACAATACAATAAAAGACGTTCGCAAAATGTGACCTACTTTGGACCTTTCCATTCCGTTGTCCGCATCTGACCTTAGCCTCCCCTCCCCTTTGCGGACGTCCACACGCTAAAGTTAATGAACGAAAAACATTGTGACTAACGCCATTAATAAGCTACAAGTTCTAGGCCTATCTTGTTTAAAATCACCTTACTTAAAATGTCAACCAGAACCGAAAATTGAAAAGTGAGCAGTGTTCTACATCAACTGCTGCATTTTAAAACAACAAACACAAGTAATAAAACGGTAAATAGTAAGCAAATGTTTAATACCTGCCCTTTAAAATGGTTTTAGTCAATCACCTCACTGACCTCTTCGACCCTCGGGGAAGGTTTAAACAAGAGGTGTTAAAAAACTATCAAATTTAGAAATTTAGATGCGGGCGTCTGCACTGGTTATAACCCCTTCCTCCTTGTCCGCATCTGAATGACCCCTTCCTCTCCCCATTGCGGACGTCCTTTATGGATGACCCCATATGGAAATCCGTTGTTTGGACTGGAGTTCACGAGTGGTGACACTTCTGGTTATCTTAGCACAAGTTATTCTTAATGAATAATGAACAATACACCACACATAAGGCGATGTATTAAATGTCTTTGATATACACTGAATGGCAATGCACACACATTACGTCTATCTGAAAATCCTCAGTATTATAGGCAAGTGGATTTCTTTCATCATAAGTCAACAAAGAAAGTTTCATTGAGGTATAACTTTTCCTAAAAGTGCAAAAATTATAGGGCCTACACTATTAACAATAATACAATTTATATAATAATAATATTAATCGTGTTTATTGACAAGCTCACTGACAAACCGCAGTAGGTTACATTGAAACAATTGAAATATGACAATACAATTATCAAGATCTTAATTAACACACTCGTCTTGGTAGCCTGTAAGACACCCACTCATTTTGCTGCTGCCCCTAGGGAGTGGAAGGCTGAGTCGACTTAGAAGGGCTTACGGGTATCGAACCATGACTTTTCAAGATCTAAAGCTTTTCAGGCCAGTGTTACCATTCATCTATCCCGCCTCCGTAACGCAGCCATGCGGTTACAAGGGCACCTCATTGTCACAGCTGTTAGCATACAGTTAAAGTCCACAGTTTCAAGTCTGTAAGCAACACATACATACTACTGTACATCAGCCTTTAGCAATACACTGGAAACATGCAATTATGTACTTAGTAGAGCCTGTGTTAAAAGCCGAGTTATTTTGTTTGTACAACAAACACAACATAATAACACATAGCGCAGTGGTTTACATAGGTACATGAACGTTTTAAAACAATGCTAAAACGTTCTGGATATTGACCTGATTACGAGTTGGTTTTGGTGCGCTATCGGTTGATGCCTTGTGCAATGTGCATCAGACACTGGCACGAAACAAGTTCCTGATTAATAACAATGTACTTAAAGTCATTCTGCTGTTGAATTACAATCTCTAGTTTATTGATTCAGATGTTGATCAGACCTCACTCGTGCACTATAACTAAGACTTTGGTTTCATTTAATCGATGTTTCTGTGCATTATGATAAAGAAGTCATGAGATTAGATTACTAAAAGGAACGCTAATAAGCATCTTCTACAGCGTATGAGAAGCATGACAGGCATTTAAGGAGCACCAATCGTGTGACAGTATCTCGCAAAATGATACTATTCAATCACTCTCTTATAAGCTGCATTCGTGGGATTCTGGAGTTTGCAGTTGAACACTTCTCCGTTAGGTCTGAATCAACAATCTGAAAGAGAAAACCATACTGCAATGCAACATTATGGTGTCCTGCAATCATCCGACTACTAAGCATCATACTACTATTCGTCCGACTACTAATCATCTGAATACTATTCATCCAACTAGTAATAATCATACTACTATTCATCCGACTAATAATCATCTGAATACTATTCATCCAACTACTAATCATCTGAATACTATTCATCCAACTACTAATCATCCAACTACTTTCCTAAGTAAAGTACTACTAATCATCCAATCATCCGACTACTATTTGCAAGTGATAGTCTAAATTCCTAGCCATCAAATCAGTGGCATCTAATCCAGTACTTCTCAGACTTTCAGAAGCTGTGGACCGCTAATTGTTTTACCAGCCATACCACATCAATTTACATAGGTCCATAACACATTATATTAAAATTAAAATTTAGAAAATATTGTCACTGTTTATTACAACCATAGAGTATCTTTCTTGCTATTGCATGCCTTAAACAGTCTGGCTATTATGTATGAAAACTGTGTCGTGTTGTCATTTTTTTCATATTTACGCTATACAATTTAATATTTTATTTTAGTGTGATCAAGATTGTGATTCCAGATATCTTTCCATGGTCTGATAGCTATTCACTTACAGACCGATACCAGGCTGCAGACCACAGTTTGATTAGAACTAAATAAAGTCAACTCTATATTGCATTTCTGTGACTTTGCACGTATTAAAAATTCTCATAATAATCACAATAATATTGAACAGTTAAGGTAAAGGCGTCAGTGCTATGGTGCTATGAGGATAAGTCTCGGCTTCTCAACAATGAAACCTGCAGATAACCAGATAATCTTACTCAGAAAACCCGTAAGGGTCATTCATTTAACTGATGGATCTTTTAAACACACACACTCCAGTTCAAAGACTGATCAATCACAGGAATGCCTTGATGCACATGATCTATAGAAAATATGACTGTACGAGAGATATACCATTACTATAAACTGATGCAACTGTCTCAGTAAACTCAAATGGTTGGCTAATGGTCATGTCATTTTATAACCATTTCATGGTCAACTTGATCGTTTTAAATAAAAAGCTTCCAGTCGTCATTATGATAACCTGCATCAAAATGGCAGTCATATATTGCTACAGCTAGCACCTGTTAGGCCAGGCTAAACTATTAACAATGTTCAACAATCATATTTGAATTTGATACAAAATTACATTGCTGTTGATAAATAGGAAAGTAGCATCCTTAAACCACACCATTTGAATCAGCAGAAAGCCGGCTATGAAATTAAAGAAGTTCTTGGCTAGGGCATGTAACCGGGTAGACATTTTCCACCGAATACCGAATCCGAGTATTTGGATGTACTATTTGCCGGATCCGGGTACGAACCGAGTACCATATGTTCCATATGCGGAGCTTCACGGGATATTTTCCGCCGACGCGAATGTCCGAGGCGATTTCCGGTTATGCCCTATTCTTGGCATGGTATAATCTAGAATTTGCACACACTTGAGCTTTAAGAAGTCTTGGCATTCATATGGACTACTGCAGTAAAACATACCAGCAGCCGCATGTAGCTTGGACACGATATAAGAAAACGTGGGTCTCTTGTCCTTGCCCCGCTGCCAACATTCTGAAATAAGAAGAAAAAATCCTCGTATTAATTCACTCATTAGTGACCCAACTCCTTCCATTGCACTTCCTGCCAAGAAAGAGGAAGTCTGGTGTACAGAGCTAGGAAGAGATAGATATCACAAGAGACCTCCAGAGTACGGTATATGGCCAGTGATGAAAGTGGCAACCACATGCTGACAAAGCCAGAGGGGAGTAATCTAAGAATTGCCTTGAGTTGAGGTTGACCATAACCTGAACTTAGGGATCATCCATAAAGGACGTCCGCAAAATATGAACTACTTTGGACCCATCCCTCCCCTGTCCGCATTTGACGTCCACACTGGTCTTAACCACTCCCCCTTGTCCGCAGTAGAATGACCCTCCCTCCCCCTCATTGCGAACGTCCTTTATGGATGACCCCTTAGACCTGCTCGTCATGATTCCTCTTGCAATTTGTTCAACTTCTCTCAAAATGTCTGCAATGGGTGAAGACATTTTCGAACCACTGGTCCATACTATATGTTCTTATGCAGTTAGCTATCACATTTTGTCCTATCACGGATTGCCTAAATCTCCTCAAAACATTTTCTACAATGTACTAACCACTCAGAGTATTACGGATAGCATAAGGACATCCACTTGGAATAGGTAGAGTCCGAGTTCCTTCAGAGAGTTCTTTTATTAGTACAGCCTGTTTCACACCTTTGTGTGGTATAGTTTTAGTCAGTATTTCCCAAACGGTTACACCATAACTGAAATGCAGAATAACAATAACATACTGGAAACCAATAACAGGATCCACAGCCAGGTGTATTAATTGAACGGAAGAAAACTGCATAAATCAATCTTACGCATGATGCGAGACTGCCAAATGGCAAACTGAATGTGAGATATAAAAAAAATTAAGTTAGGTTTTAAATTATGAGGTTTTTAAATTAGAAAGCTCAAACGAATGTAATATAGGCCCAATCGCCATCATCAAATGTTCAAATGTTTGTGTCAAAAGAGCAAATATTTTTAAGCAACACATCATGAAAATTCAGTTTCCAACCGGCGAATTCTTACAGATTTTAACAGTTCAATTTTTGGAAGCATAATATGTCAAAAATTGACTTCCTATCAGTAATAGTTATTAGGAAGTGTATGTTCCTAGCTGCTGCTTTCATGTTCTCGGAAATTATGCTTAGAACACACAAGTTTCAAGTTTTTCTGATACACATATTTAGAAGGTCTCAACTTATCCAGCTTGACTACCTTTAGAAAGTTAGTCACGCATTATTTAAGTCTGCCTCTGGAAGGTCATAACTGCGAAGCTCGATGCATTTTATGGTAAAACAATCATTGTCATTCTAATGATTAACGTAATGTGAGATCAAACTTTTTAACTGCAAACTTGTTAACAGTTGTAGTGCTTGTGAATAATCTTGTGCCCTTCGCTTAGCTTTAGAGTAGCGCTTAACAAATTTGGAGTTTACGATTACAATTTAAATTCATGTAGTCTTTCGTAATCATAATCATAATCTTCAAATTTCTAAAGCGCTACTCTAAAGCTAAGGGCACCAGATTATTCATTAGTGCTGCGTCATGTCAGAGCGGTTGTTCAGAAATGGTTAAGAGTCCGGTTACCAGAGAGACCAAGGAGAGGAGGTAGAAGAGATGCTAATGTGGGTTTCGTTGAATGGTTCTTTAAATGCACTACATGCATTCATACTTACATGTCTGCAATACAATACACACACATACTTTAATCAGCATTTTAGAAATCCTACCTCCAAACATCGCTGGCCTTGCAGACCAGTTCTCCTCCAATAACTTCTGGAGCCATCCAAGCAAACATTCCTTGAAAGGAAAGTGCAACAGACTCAAATGCGTCCACGGTTAAACTGTATGATGCAATCTTCAACGTCTTTGGTGAAGAATAACTAGTTGGATCAAATTGCTCCATTATCAATACTACACAAGACAAAATTATATTCATTACAGAGTGAACAAAATATTTCGTATGTACTTGTACCATAACATTGAGTGAATGAATATATTTTCTTTTCAGCATTAAGCTGTAAGAAGAACAGTCCCTTAAGCTAGGCCTGAGGCAGCGATGTATGTGAAGTGTAGCGACTTCATTTTCTTAGCCTTGGCATGTGAAGGCGAGTGACCAGTCTTCTCCCTCACTGTCTCGTCTTCCCAATGACAGTGTACGGTCATTGTATTCACTATAGCCGAGTTGGCTATGGGGTGCAGGTGAACCCCTGACCACTGGATTGATAGTTCAGCTTGCTAACCATCAAGCACCCCCATTAAGCTACAAACCAAGACTCAAATGCGTCATGACATTGGGACTGCATGATGAGCAACACTAAATCTCAACACGTTTCAGAGTTGCTACATTTTTAAGTAATTACAAAAGCAGAATTCAAGCAACTAGAGCTGTAAAAAGTGCAATTTTTACTATTCAGCCGAATACGAATAATTGATCACACTATTCGGCCGAATAAGAATAATATAACTCACTTTCACACAGCAGTTGAGCTTCATATTGGCTTCAATTCTGAATTATTTTAAGTGACTTTAAATAAGATATATTTTGTCTTTCTTACTGAAAGTTATAACATTTTGCTGGCAGAAAGACTAAAGGTTTCAAATTTTTCCAGTTGGACTAGCCACCAGAGATGCATCGCGAAATTATATTCTTCAGCATGTTTTGTATTTTAAATGATAATTTAATGCTGTTGTGAAACTTTAAGAATGGCCAGTAGCATGTGAAGTTATTACCTTGCACACACTGCAAAGTGCAAATGGCCTTGCTCAGAATATTGCCTTATTGTAAAATGGGTAAACGTACGTTTTAGCGTATTTAATTATTGGACGAAATGTCCACTTTCGCTTTAGCGTATTTAATTATTGGAAGCTGTATGAGCGATGAAAATAGAAATCAAACTGGAAGCTGGATGAGCGATGAAAATATAAGTCAAACTGGAAGCTGGATTAGCGATGAAAATGGAGATCAAACGAGAAGCTGGATGTGCGAAGAAGGTAATCCTCCAGGTTAGGTGCGTTAATTATATGTACACTCTTATAGTGGATAGTTATCAGCAATTGTGATGACTGATGAAAACATAACTCAAACTAGAAGTTGGATGATTGATGAACATATTATTGAAACTAGAAGCTGGATAAATGATGAAAATATTACATAATAAAACGGAAACTAGGACTTTGGAATTGCGATGAAACTATATCGTTTAACGCCGATATCGTTGCCGTGGATGAGCGATGAAAACATATCATAGTAAAACTTGAAATAGAAGCTGGATATGCGATGAAAATGAGGTAAAACTGGAAGCTGGATGGATGAACGATTAAAACGTGTAATATTAAACTAAACTAGAAGCTGGAAGGTGGATGAAATAATTATTTACGCTATTCATTTTTTCGAAATCCTGCCAATAATTAAATACGCTAAAGCGTACGTTTACCGTAAAATGCTTCCACACTGGACTTCGCTAAATATAAATTTTTAGAACACTCTAAATGTTGAATTCAACGAAAATCGAACAAATTCAATGTTTATTTCACATGCATAAAACCGGAAGTAAGAAGGAGTTTAGATCACAAAGGAAACTACACAGTGAAGCATGAACTTTATATAGCGCATCTACAATATATGCTGGAATTTATGTAGCGCTTTAACTATTTGTATTCCGTTTTATAAAACTATTCGGCCGAATACGAATAAACTATTCGGAGCACTATTCCGTCCAAAGTGAATCGAATATGAATGTTTGGAAAAGCTCTACAAGCAACACCACATCACGCATTCCTGTATGACCACATCAAACAGTTACCTAGCGATATTTGATTTTTGTACTTTGAGAGGGACAGAAGAATTTAAATTGGGTTGTATGGAAATTGATTACAAATAAAACTGATCGGTTAGGTAACTTACTCTGTGCAGCTTTGAGGCGCCCGTGAATGATGTCTAGTGTATGAAGATAGTTCATACCCTCAGCAATCTGCATCGCCCAGTCCTTTACCACACTGATTTCCAGATCCTCTTTACATGATTTCAAGGCATCCCTTACACTTCCACCCTCTGCATAGTCCATCACTACGTACAACGCCTTAGATTTGAAAAATACATCGTAAAACTTCAGTACATTTCTGTGATCCAGTTCCATCCAACGCATTCCCAGTTTGCAGATTTCGACTTCTGTAGCAGATGATACTATAGCCGGAGGCTGCAAAATCCGCTCAAACGCGTAATTTGAGCCTTGAAAGACAAACGGACCATATATTTCTCCTGAAGAGCCTTTATTTATGAAAGGCGTCTTAATGTAATGTTTTGGTATGTAGTCTCTAAACGACTTTGCCTGAAACAAAAATATAAAATGATTGATATTTCATTAAATGTAAGCATTAACTTTTGACTACTTGGCAGTGGTGTTATCGTGCCACTCCACAATATCGATGGAGTTTAGTCCAGACACTCTGAACATGAGACTGTCAGCCATCGATGGAAATCCTCAGGTTGGGCTCATGTGTCTGTCATTTGAGACACTTCTAGTTTCTTGTACATTTTTGCTTACTGATGAAATTATCTTCTTCATATCATTTAACATCATGATTAGTTGTTTAAGTGGTGCCATATAAATTTTCATGTTATAATGCTTAAAGAAACTGCATCTTCACAAAACTTTTCAGCAATTAACCAACTGACAATTACATTTGATTCAATGCTACTCGGGGGTGTGTGATAGTGTAGTGGTTAGCACACTGGACTGTCAAGTGAGAGGTTGGGGGTTTAAATCCTGCCAGGGCAGAAATTTGGTTCAAGATTTCTGTTTCACCTATGCCCCCTAGCCAACTCAGCTATAATAAGCGTACTGACCGTACACTGATGGTGGGAATATGAGACGGCGAGGGAGAGGACTGGGCACTCGCCCTCATATGCCAAGGCTAAGAAAATGAAGTTGCTAACACTTCATACATATGGCTGTCTCGGGGCTAAGGGACTGCTTTTCTTCTTCTCCTTCAATGCTACTTGTAAAATGCAACATAATATCTTCACATAGTTTTCTTCATCTACATTGTCTCTGTTCACTCCTATGCTGAAATTAATGATAGTAGATCAATCTGAAATAGTAATTTTGATCGTGAGATAGTTGCAAACATACCTTGACCATTTCTTCAGTTTCTTCAGTTTCTACATTTTGTACATTCCCTAAATAAGCAACAAAGATGATGATAAAACAAAAAAGACAACATAGGTAATATACGTGATCACACGCTTCTGTATTAACTCTGTGAAGGCAGCCTTCAAATGTGAACTTTCTGTAGGCTGCAGTATTAAAACGACCCCATAAATACATCGAGGACGTCTTTGCGTTGTTACTCCTATTAACCCCAGAGTTGACAGACCCCAGAACAGAGTTGGCCCATATGAACATTGTAATCTACAAATTACTAACAATATGCGGAAATGGCTATCTTTTGTGGCATACAATTTAAATTACATCAAATTTAAAAAAATCACAAGCCTTGCAGTTATCTATCGAGCAGAATAATAACTTTATTGCAAGCTGAAGTGTTGTCACTTTGAAAGTCTTGCCTTCATGTGGTCTCAGTTTTTAAATCCAGTTTTGTATTTTAGGTGGATTCAATAAAATCCAATAAATATTTAATTCATTAATAAAGTAATATGAGAGCTGCCAAATTAAGTGTCATCTTAAATGCAAATGTTATGGTTAACACCTGACTTAGAAGTCACGGTTTAATAAGTTCCGACGAAAGTCTGTGTCCAAGTGCTGCATATGAATAAGCTAATCTCATCATAAACACTACTTACATAATTATGCTTGCATCAAAATTCTTTACAGCACCTATTAATATCTTTCAAAAGCATTGTGATCACATTCCTAAGTAGCATTAAGTTCGTCAAGAAGCTTGAGATTCCTCACTTATAATAGTTCTGAATTTGTGCACAGCTTATACTCTGAAGTAAATTTGATTAAAATTGTCTTACTTTTCTTCCAGAGATACAAGAGTACAACGCCGATGATTATCACACAAATTATTATCATGACAACAACGATCGGGACAACATGGCTTGGTCCAACTTCCAGGTCTAAAGCAAAATTCGTACATCATTGCAATTAATTAAATTATACAAGATTTCTAATATTTCTAAATCTACTATTACCATAGGTCTAATTTCTGTAATGCAAAGCAGTGAGTAAAGAGAATCCATTTATCTATGTACCTAAATGTCACCCTACACTTTTCATAAGTACTTGTTGTCTTTAGTTGCTGCTATCTTTGAAACGCTGTAACCTTTAGCTAAACTGGATCCAGAGCACATCTTATAGAATTACCAAACCGGTTCTTGGATTTTTTGTTCAACGTGTTTGTAACAACTGTCATAACTCACGAAAATCTACACTTACCTCCATTTGCAGGAGTTGAACTGCTTCCCTCAACATAAGCGAACATGGCTGTGATTGCGCAAGGCTCTTTCCCTACGATGCATTCAGCTTCACATCTGAAGTTTCCGGATTGTTTTGGGATCAGAGTTCGGTTGTTGGAAACTGTTAATGCGTCGTCGCCCTTAAACCATTTCCATCTGTAACTGCACGACTCACTTGTGTTGGCAGTGCATACAACAGTATCTCCAATCGTGGCATTTTGCGTGAAATTACTGCTAACTGCATCTGAAATGTCAATTTATTAATCAGAATTACCTTATACATGAATCTGCATCAAAAAGTAAAGTCCATTGTCACACAGAGGAACATAGAGGAGGCACTCATTTCCCACTTTGGTGTTGGAGCCAGCATCGTACAAATGCCAAAGTCCTGGACACACGACCCATGTATATCAGGATTTTCCATTATCCTAGCTTATGCCAGCAGAGGATATGAAATTAATAATTATGCTTCCATTGATTAACACTGTTGGCAGGAATGTATGATTGATATTACTTAAAATGCATCAGAACTAAATACAAAGCAAATGTTCCTCCACGTTCCATCGTGGCTGTTCTCGGAATACATGATCGATCATTACAAAACTAAGATATAGCTTCCTGAGAAACTACCAAAAGTAAAATATACTTCTATATAATGCCTATTATTTATGCTTAAATTAAACATACTGGATTATTTACTCTATTCTACTACTTTAATTCGGGCAAACAATAATCCACATATTCGATTCAGATTTACTAGCTCTGGACACGTAATAGCAGCTTCACAAATAAAAAAGGAATTGAAAATCTCCTAAATACTAAAATCTACAGTGTTAAATAATATTGTTATATTCATGTAGGTCTTAGAAGTCGTCACACTGAATACTAGAAACTGAACCCATTATTATAATAGACTCACATATAATGTTAATGACATCCGATGTGCACTTGTACTGTGTCTTTGTTGTCTGACAAATGTAAGAAGACCCATCCAAGGCAGGTTGGCTGTGGATCATTAGGCGATAAGTGATGCGATTTTCCATTTTCTCTACATTTATTCCTTGAGTGATTGTATCATTTGCTCCAAACATTTTCCACTTCAACTGTGGCAAAATGTTTCCACGATATGCAACACTACACGCCAATGTCAAGTTCTCCTGTTCCTTCATGCAACTATTTGGTCCAATGAGTTCAATTGGATTCTTATTCGACGTACAAGTAGGACCAGTTTCTACAAACGCATAACCACCATTATTAAAATCTAAGTTAGTAAATGATTGTAAAATTATAAATAAGTGACTATAGGTTTACAGGTGGTTGTGCAATTTTCCATTGTTTGTTTTCCCATTTGTACTCACTGTAAAGTAAACACACACTTTTCAGTAATGGCAATCCAGCTCACTTGTATACTTGTTTTAGTTCACATAAAACTATTTACAACACAATACTGCAAATAGTCGTATAAGTTCTGCTCAGTTGTTCAAGTCATTTCATTCCCAAATTAAGGCCTGCCTTCTCCAAACTGATTATCAACCATACCCTGCCTATAGTTCTATCTTAGCAGACTCACCTTCTAGATATTTACCTGATTGCAGCTTGACCTTGATGTCTTGAGAATTAGACGCAGGCACAATACAAGATACTAATTAGTAATTAACAATTCTAAAAGGCACTATATTAATGTTAGTTATTAAATACAGGTTCCACTTTGTCTTGAAGATGATCATACAAAAGTATAAGAAGTAGGCTAACCTAGAACAGTCAAATCGGCCTGAGAAGAAGCACCACTTCCCTCATCTTCTTGGCACGCATATACTCCAGCGTCTGTTAGTTCGACACTCGGAATAACTAACTGGTAGAATCCTGTCGTCTCGTTTATCTGCATTTCAAACCGATCTTTGTACGGTGAATGCACTTTACTGTAAGCGTAGACATACTTCTGCTCAGTGCTTCCAACTGGATAATGATACCAGTGCATTTCTTTCTGAATAGCGGTGACACATGACATGCGAGTAGTTCCTCCAACGATCACCTCACTGTCGCTCAGTGTCATTGTCACTCTGACCATCGCTGTGAATTAAAATGAAAATATAAACATACATCCAGTTAGTGAAAATGGAAGAAAGGCTTTGCAGAACATTATGTAAACGGTTGCCATGTGATTTTTCTATATTTCAAGATTTTATATTAGTTTGAAACCATTGTCTATTATATATATTGTATTGTATTGTATCTAGAAATTTATAAAGCGCCTCTCGCAAAATAACTATTCAGAGGCGCTCTCAGCACAGAAGCCCCGGGGAAACAAAAATGCCTTTAGGGCAGCGTTTCCCAAAGTGGGTTCCGCGGAACCCAAGGGTTCCGCGGGGTGAGCGCAAGGGTTCCGCAAAAGTTGTAATTTAAAAGAATTTTCACTGAGAAATTTCATTGGAATAAACCATTCCAAGCAGTTTTAAAAAATACACAAAATTTTATAAAAGTTTAAAACTGCCGTCAGTCGTCTCTTTTGTATTTTTCCCCATTGAGCAATAATCCAGACATTCAATGCCTGTAGCTATCCAGTAATTATATAGAATTATACATTATAGAGGTCACTGCAGGGACCTATACATGTAGGTGATCAGAGCTGTAAGTATGAATAGGTACCTAGCCATCTTTGTTATCGTTACCTCGACGAAACGAATCCGAAAATGATTTAACACAAAAGTATTTTAAAAGTACAGTGAGTCTGATAATCGTACAACGGTATTAGCAATTAATTTTTTAATTTGCTGGTATAAAAATCTGACCTAGAGCGTTGGCTCAAGGAAGGAAATTTAAGGGTTCTGGGATTATGTTCAAACTAGTCGGTCTAATGTGGACTGTTTTCCAATCCCATATGAGTTTTTAGTTGAAAAGGATTGTGTTCTCAACCAAATCATTCGTTCAAAAATTGCAGATCATATTCACGACCCGGAGACGAACTTGGTTAAATACTTTCCTTCTACAAACCTCCATGAAGGGCGATATTTAACTGGATTCGAAACCCATTCAAAGTAGCCTAAAACCAGCAAAACTTTTCTAATAAAGATTATGAACTTCTTATTGAGACAACGTCGGACTCGCAATATATGAAGCAGACTTTCACTTTCATTGATCGGTTTCTGAAGCGGGCTAATTAAAGAATACCCCACTGTCCGAAATGTGCAGTTAGTGTGTTTCTGTCATTTGCCACTACGCATTTGTGCGAAACTGGATTCTCATGATAGGACATACTGCAACGAAAACCAAATATAGAAATTGACTAAATGCTGCACCTGACATAAGAATCCGGCTTTTTATAGCATTTAACCAAATATGAAAAATTGGCACGAGAAAAAACAAAATCACTATACGTATTAAAACTTTATGAACTCTCAATATTGTGCTCCATAAGTCTTGGTCTTAAAAACTGTACACTTTAACATTTGATACGAGAAATAAATTGTTTTTATAAACTCTTTATATGGGTGTGTGTTTAGTTAGACCTATATTAGTATGCTTCTCAAGCACTACGTATGCCTCAATATGTTTAGTTCAGGTCGGGGTTCCGCCATAATATGAAAAGATGACAAGGGTTCCGTGGCCAAAGAAGTTTGGGAAACGCTGCTTTAGGGAACGCGACACCTATGAGGAAAAGCCTGTCATTAGTTTGGCCCTGAGCATAGGAGGAAGGTCATTCCAGATCGTGGGACCCACTACAGCAAACGCCCGGTGCTGGGGCTAGGCAGTTTTAGCCCTGGGAACAAAAAGATCAAGCCGATTTACAGAGCGCAATGAGCGACAGGAAGATGCAGATAGCGGTTTTCGCAGATAGTTCGAGTGATATTTCGGAGCAGTAGGCTGTTGAGATTTAGAGACAAGGAAGAGGATCTTATATCGGATGCGCGAAGCAATAGGGAGCCAGTGAAGGATATCAAGCATGTAAGAAGAGATATGGGCAAACCGGGGGAGTCGAGCGATGAGCCTAGCAGAAGCATTTAGAACAGATTGAAGGGGGGAAAAAACGCTGCTTGGGGAGACCCATGAGGAGCGAGTTGCAGTAGTCCAGACAAATGCATGAACTATGGTGGTAAAGACAGAAGGTGAGACCGAGTATCTGATGGCCCTGAGACGCCTCAGTTGAAAGAAGCATATATGCATGAATCTGATATAATGATATGGCATTTCCTTTAGCATCCTATAAACAGAATCAGATAATGACAGAAGAGTGACTTTCGAAATGCTAGCCTGCTAAGTATTCACATTCAAAGATGGCTGTTCAGTAGGCAAAATATCCCAAGGCAATATATACACCACTGTTCACCACTCTGTTGAAATTGCATTATTTTTTTGGTTGCAAGAAATCTTGCTTCGATACATACATAAATTTATTTATCTATTTTATTTTATGCATAAAAGCAATTTTTACAGTGCCATTCCAGTAATCATAGGCACTCTCTGCACTGGCTCAAATGTTGTTAAATGTCAGTATATAATATGAACAAAATTTCCTCAATAATCAAAAACAATGCACAGACAACTTAAGAGAGTCATCAGCCATTGTCCCTAAAGGCTTTATAGGCATAACCTGTGACTGATTTAAATGACTCTCCATCAAAGATCGGGGTGATAAATATCTAAAATCTGCCATAATTTGATATTAATGTCCTATTTTCTGATAGTAAGAATAAAAAGTTGCCTTAAGTAAATACACAGAGCTTCTCTTAAGCTTATGACAAGAACTCACCATCTTCTGATGTGATTATCATGACACTCAACAGGAGGATTGCAACGTTTATTGAGATTTCCATTCTGAAATGTTTACAACGGTTTATTGACACCAAACTCCTGCAATGTAGAAAGATATTCAACATGTACCTTGTTGTAGCAAGATCAGCAATTTGTACAGTTTTACAATACAAATAGAAGTCATACACTGCCATTACTGTGGCTCATAATATAAGTGAAATTTTGTATATCGTTTAATAAAAGAAGTGCAGTCCTTTAAGCCAGCTCCAAGAAGCACATTTTCCTCAGCCTCGGCATATAAGGGTGGGTGGCCATTCCTCTCACTTGCAGCTTTATCTCCCACAGACATTGTACATGCAGTGCACACATTATAGCTAAGTTGATTAGAGGGTTCAAGTAGAGTGGAAACCATGAAACTCCCTAGTGGGGATTTGAACCTCAACCTACTGATTGACAGTCCAACGTGCTAACCACTAGACAATCACACAGCCTTGTTTGTTTACGACAATGTAGAAAATATTGAAGCATGTGCAGATACCGTACATCACTGTACTTTCATTCTGTCTCTTTTCTATCTGCCTCTGTTCTCTTTGTATCGCTTTCTGTGAAGGACACAGTTGTAGAGTGGTTAGAGCGCTCGCCTTGTAACGTGGAGAGTGCGGGTTCGAGCCTCCTCCCTGAGGCAGTAACTATGTAGTGACCTTGAGCAAGTCCTTTACAATTGCTCAGCACCATGGATTGATGCTTGATCATTAGATTTTGGCGTTCAATAAATGCGTAATTATACTAATAATAACAATAACAGTAAAAATAATAACAATGATGATGATGATGATGATGAAAATAATAAAAAATAAATAATACTACTACTAATAATAATAATTTGTGCCCTGTGCTTAGTTTTAAAGTAGCGCTTTTGAAATTTGGAGCTTGCAACTACGATTATAATAATTATTCATGTCATGTTATACGCATCTAGTAGGCCCACAGAAGTGAAACCGGAAAACCCGTATGTCTGCCGTCCATTGTTCGCCATTTAATTTCTTCTACGTTATATTCTTCTAGGTCACTTCATTTCACAACTGTCATACTTGACTAGAAATAATTTCGATCAGATCTCGTTGTTAGTAGCATCATATCGTTATGGTAACGGAAAATGAGTGCATGACTAGAATGCATAAAACATAAGGTCAACCGAATGTTACTCTGAAAAGAACCGACAACCTACTTTACACTGACCATGTCACGTGGCTTAATATGCTGCTCGCTTAATATTAATAGCAGTCTGACCTAAATATACTTTTGTGGTCTGACCTATTATCATGCGCATGATGCAGCTAGCGCATGCGCGAATGTTGCCCTAAGTATCCTACGGCCGGTGCCTTTGCGGCCGGTGTCCCGAGATATTCTATCCCCCCTAAAGCGTATCCCCCCGGATGGAATAAACCGGTTTAGAGTTTCCGGTGGGATGAACCATTCTATCCCCCCTCGTCGAAGAAATTCCAGTCAAAATCACCAAAAACAAAGTAAATTGATTTCAGGTCGACGTACAAACTAAAGATACGCAATTCAAAAATTTTATGTGTGCAATAAATCCAAACAGTACGACTGAATACACTTAGAAACCGCCAAAAATGCAAACTAAACCGAATACTCCATTTCGCTAAGGGGGATACGCATGTATGGGGGATACTCTATTTCGTGACACCGGCCATAAATTATGTTTAACCACGCAAATCATGAACAACATTACTGGCTCAACCACGCAGCCTTTATAGCCACCGGCTACGTGGTTGAGGCTGTATAAAAACAACAGTTTGCAGTATTATGGTTCCGGATCTATTTCTAACACCTCAAAGCAAATGTAACTTAACTGAAATCTGTAGAGAAGAAACACTAAATTAAAGAAACACTAAATTGTAATTGAAATCACAAGTTTTTATAGCGCTCCTCACTGGCATTTCGAATGCGGCCAAGCCTCGCAATGCGTACTCGAGATACTTCAATGGCTGCTTGTTCCAAAGCACGTCCAATTCGAGATTTTGGTGGACTTTAGCATGGCGGCTGGGGTTGTCCGATGATTGCTGTAGCTTTATGTATCTGCTTCAGGTTTGACTGTTTGCATCTGCCCATCCAGTAATCGTAATCATAAACTCCAAATCTCTACAGCGCCACTTGAAAGTTGAGCGTAGGGCACCAGCTTATTCACGAGCACTGTAGGTTACCTATCTTCGTCAGAAAAACTGAAAGTGAAATCTTCACTACAAATTTCTGTTGAAAAATATTGTCTCACCATCAGTAAATCCCATAGGCGCCGACTTTTAGTAAAAGGTACTGGGGCAAGAACTCCATTCCCAAGATCCCGTGATCGGATGTGATCCCATCGCCTATCTTGCCCTGTCTTCCCCCTCTCCGAGTTCCCCCTTTCCTCAAGCCCTTTCAACTGGGAAGAGACTAATTGTAATGCCATGCAACAATCATAAAGACAAGCACACAGCAACCGGCGGCGGTGGCACAGTCTCTTGTTGTGGTATTTTTAACCGCGAACGTTTCACAACAAACTAATTATCCATCGTAATGACAAGAGTAAGTCATTATTAGTAACCTTTATGGCTGTAACAATAAATAACTCTGTTTTGAAAGATTTGTTAACAACCAGTGGCGTAACAACCTAGCCGGGGCCCTTGGACATTCTAAGCTTGGGGCCCTTACTCAGTAAAAAGTTAAAGTAGCCTACTGAGATAGCTATTTAAAACTGCAATTAGGTATAAAAAAAAGTATTGAACGTTATCATCAATGATCCATAGTTCAAGTCACATTAATAGTTCAAGACAAAACAAGAATACAACAAAAATGTATTGGTCAATTTGGCCTGTCGCTTATAGACTAGTTACATGCTACATGCTTAGCTATAGTGTACACTAACACTGCAGAAATAAGAATTACATAATGAATGAAGAATCATAAAGAGAGTACTTCATCATGCACGTGCAGTACAATAGTCAATAGGTTAGTAGGTTATGGTACCCTACTGAATAGTTCAAGTGAGATAAATAATTGAAGTTAAATTGTCTTGAATTATAAAATAAAAATGAAATGTTTCACGTAGTGAAGCAGTAGGGACCTGCGAAGCTTCGATATTCGATTCGAAAACGAATCGGACGGCGGTATTCGATTCGATTCGAAAATGATGTCACGATTCGAAAAATTTCGAATCGTTTTTCGGAAAAATTATTAGACCTTGACGCACTTTGTTGTAATGTAATTGGTTTAATTGCTTACTGCGCGTGAATTGGTTGTTGAATTTCTGCGTGAAACGCGGCGCGCGACCATTGCAAACCTTCTGAAAAGGGTTTATAATTAGTATGCTAATGCTATACAAAAAGCTTCTCATTTGAAAATAGTAGGCGGTTTGAAAATCGATCGCGCTGGATTGAGCAGGTAAGCGATGCGCGGTCGACCTCTATAGAGCTTTTGTGTACAGCATATATTTTGAATAGCTGCATATAATTAATAACTTTACGAATGAAGTCAAGCGGCGTGAGTTGTCGATTGTGTTGCTATAGCCAATCATATTGTACGAACTAAGAGCGATCACTCAGCAGTTATTAGGTCACGGCACGCATTCACCACTGCCGCAAGTAAGTAAATTAATGTAATGTAAATTAGATAAATAAAATAATGGTCTGGCTCCAGTTCCGTCTATCGTCTTGGAGTCTAACTTTTAAGCTCATCGAGCGATGACCGGCGGAGCGACGCCTTCGGCTAGGCGAGCGATTAACCGCTCACCCGTACTTTGCTAAGCGAGCGACCAACGAGAGCGATCGATCATTCGCCTCAAAGGCTCAAATGAGAAGCTCTGTAATATACTCCGCTTAGATGTAGGCCTATGTACACCAAAATGCGGTCATGCAATTGGTACAAAGAATATACTTACTTACTTACTTAATTAATTATTTATGCTATTTTTAATTATGTTAATTAGCTTAATGTTTAGTTTAAATGATTTTAAACTGCAGAAAATTTATTGATACTATGGTACGCCTGTACAATCAAACTTCATTAATGTGAAACTGGTAGCCGCTGATTCGATTCGAGATTCGATTCGAATTCGAATCTTTTCCCCGATTCGATTCGAGATTCGATTCGACTGAAAATTTATGATTCGCAGGTCCCTATGAAGCAGATCACTTATGTACTACTTAGAAAAGTAAATAAACCAACTGCTATGCGAAATTTTGAAGTTCCTTCCCATCAGCTGAGTCTTAGTTTCTCTGGTTCAGGAGAGCTTTAGCCGGCGAATAGAAATTTAGTTAAAAGTCGTTTTTGTTTAAAAGTAAACGAGTAACTGTATTCTGAACAACAGGAACTAATCCGTTCTCTCTTCCTCCAACCCTCCATTTGCTCTCTTCCTCCAACCCTCCTTTCTCTCTCTTCCTCCAACCCTCCGTTCTCTCTCTTCCTCCAACCCTCCCTTTGCTCTCTTCCTCCAACCCTCCTTTCGCTCTCTTCCTCCAACCCTCCGTTCTCTCTCTTCCTCCAACCCTCCTTTCACTCTCTTCCTCCAACCCTCCGTTCTCTCTCTTCCTCCAACCCTCCTTTTGCTCTCTTCCTCCAACCCTCCGTTCGCTCTCTTCCTCCAACCCTCCCTTTGCTCTCTTCCTCCAACCCTCCTTTCGCTCTCTTTCTCCAACCCTCCGTTCGCTCTCTTCCTCCAACCCTCCGTTCGTTCTCTTCCTCCAACCCTCCATTCTCTCTTCCTCCAACCCTCCGTTCTCTCTCTTCCTCCAACCCTCCCTTTGCTCTCTTCCTCCAATCCTCCTTTCGCTCTCTTTCTCCAACCCTCCGTTCGCTCTCTTCCTCCAACCCTCCGTTCGTTCTCTTCCTCCAACCCTCCTTTCACTCTCTTCCTCCAACCCTCCGTTCTCTCTCTTCCTCCAACCCTCCTTTTGCTCTCTTCCTCCAACCCTCCGTTCGCTCTCTTCCTCCAACCCTCCCTTTGCTCTCTTCCTCCAACCCTCCTTTCGCTCTCTTTCTCCAACCCTCCGTTCGCTCTCTTCCTCCAACCCTCCGTTCGTTCTCTTCCTCCAACCCTCCATTCTCTCTTCCTCCAACCCTCCGCTCGCTCTCTTCCTCCAACCCTCCGTACGCTCTCATTCTCCAACCCTCCTTTCGCTCTCTTCCTCCAACCCTCCTTCTGCTCTCTTCCTCCAACCCTCCGTTCGCTCTCTTCCTCCAACCCTCCTTTCGCTCTCTGCCTCCAACCCTCCTTTCGCTCTCTTCCTCCAACCCTCCTTTCGCTCTCTTCCTCCAACCTCCGTTCGCTCTCTTCCTCCAACCCTCCTTTCGCTCTCTTTGTCCAACCCTCCGTTCGCTCTCTTCTTCCAACCCTCCTATCGCTAAAAATGTACTGGGGCGAAAATTTACTCTCGCCCCCGAAACTTGGTGAGTACTGGGGCAAACGTCCCTGTTGCCCCTGTGGAGTCGGCGCCTATGGTAAATCCATACTCCCCCAAGTTATTGGAGCAACTTCAACTTTCCTCCCTTCCTTTCCCTGCTCCTCCCCCCCCCGTTAGTGATGGCACACACTGACAGATCTCTCTCCCCCCATTTCTTGGATGAAAATATTGTCCAGAGCTTCAGTTGAGCTCCATTTGCTCCAAGGTTTCCAGCCTCTTTCCATCCTAACAAAAAGAACAGTTTGCAGTATTGCACTGAAAGACCAATGTTACGGCTCACAATCAGTTCCGTCCATACACACTTAGTCTAGACTATTTTTCCTGTACTCGACTTGCAGACTACACTTAATTGAGGCAACACAAACAATTTCAGTTAAATATATGTGGCTCAGTGGCACAGCTTACAAAGCGCCTCTAGTGAATGTTATTTACCGAAGCAAGAAGACATACAAACCTTCAAGCGACAATGTAGGAAAGGGGTGGCCGGCCCGTCAACACTTGTTATCCGGCCCGCCACAATTCTTCAGAAATTTAAAAAGGCGAGAAGTTTTCTTGGTTTTGCTCACGTGGCGCTGCTCTCTTACTATTCTGGTCTCGTCCTTGATAATAACTCTAGGCCTATGTATTAACTTGTGCCCATCTGCCCTACTTCACCGCATAGGTTTTTTGCTCATATCTGTAGACCCCTACGCAGAAGTGAAATCCTTTCAAGTAAAGCTAATGTTGATTTCAAAGCAGATGAAAGAACAAAACTACGGACACTTTCCTACCCTCCAGTTGCAAACTGTCACAGCAGTCTGCAGAAAAAATAGTCTTCAGTTCTCAAATTTGAAAGAAGAGTTCTCCAGGCGATTTGCGGATTTTAAATCAATTGAGACCGAATTTGCTTCGCTTACTATCTAGGCCTACGGAACTTCAGCTGGAGCTACCCGACCCACAAAGTGACATTGTTCTCAAAGACCAGCTCAAAGGATCAGACCTGATAATATTTTTTTTTCACTCAGAAAGGAACAATTTTCAAATTCACAAAATTTTGCTTAAAAAATGTTTGTGCCATTTGCATCCGGTTACATCTGTCAATAGATTTTCAAATATGAAGATAAACAAATCCAAGTACAAACCTCCGTTAACTGATCTAAACTTGAACTCAAACTACGAATTGCAGCCAGTGCAATCACTCCGGAAAATCCGGATTATGGGAAACTTGTTAGGCCTAGCCTACTTCATGCTCACAGTTGCATCTCACTAGTAACAGCCAAAGTATTTTTAATTTTATATATATATATATATATATATATATATATGTATATATATACATATATATATATATAATATATATATGTATATATATATATATATATATATAATAAATAAGTAAACTTCTTTTCATGTTAGTCGTTATTAAAAGTTACAAATTTTTTACCCGGCCCTCCGAATTTTTGGGCGTTTTATGTGGCCCGATGTGCAATAAGTTTGCCCACCTCTGATGTAGGAAATCAAGTCGCAAATTTTGCGAACAGAACTTAGGCTAGGCCTATCTGTCGTGTGGAACTATCGCTTTTCGGTGCCTGTAACATAATTATCCTTCTTTCAATCAATCGCCGGCTCTATATACCTACAATGCATAGAAGCCGATGAACGACATTAAAGACTGTACAGTTGGGCCGAGGATTGGCAGATGCTGTTCAATACAGAGAAATGTTCAGTTATGCACTAGAGTGGTCCAAAAAAGTAAAATTAAGAAATTTGTTTCTCCACAAGGCTGCCCCTGTTACATGTAATATTATGAATTTTATGACAAATTTTGAAGTTAATCTGAGAATATTTAGGGGTCGCTATGAATTATCACTTTTTGGATAAATAGCGAAAAATAGCAAAGAACGAGTTATTTTTGAAAAATACATCCATGTTTCATTTTTATTTTTTTGACAGTCAGTAACAGGAAGTGAGCAATAATAAAACAATTGAAAAACTGTTAACTGGTATCTAAAAATGTCAACAGTAATAAGCATTAGCCTTGAAAATGTCTGAAGGATATAGTCAAACTGTGTAAGTTTATGCAACTATGCATAGCAACAGTTTACAATGTTTTCCTTTTAGTGATCATCAACTGTCATGGCTGCTTTGGATAGGGTAGGGGTACATCTGGCGGTGGCATTGGACAAACTGAATCAAGAACTGCTTCTGATGTTCATCGTTTGAGATCGTTTCATTGTATTTCTGGATGAGCGCAATGCCACATTACGCTCTGTCATTAACCACCTTCATGGTTTGGACTCTTGCTTTCAACTTCTTGTAGGACTCGTCATTTTTTCATTCTTCTGGGTCCTTTGAAAGAAAAATCTCAGCCTCCTCCTTCCCTGTGATGCTCAGCAACTTGAAGAGGTGCATGGTTTGCTTGGTCACAAAGTTCTCCAGTCTCCAAAAGTCAGTGACTCTGGTAGCATTCACCCTCCACAGAGCCGATGGAGTCTTGAAAGCTGGAGGTTGGCTACCATGGCCCTCTTGACATTTGGGTCAACCTGACTGTCGAACAGTGCCAGTGCTATGAGGTGTTCAGAAAGGTACCAAAGACGACGAGACAATGCTGTGGAGGCGGCATTGATACATCTTGAGCAGGCTAAGCATCTTGGCATCATTCCTTGCAGCATTCGTTGCCAGTGGAGCTTCACGCTAGAAACGGCCATGCAGCAAACAGAGAAGCTCTGTCAGTCTACTTTTCTCTTGGGCCGTCAGCGTCAGCTGGTCTTGGAGGAGTAGCCTACCATATTCAGAACATACATGTAGATGGCCTTCAACATCCAGTGAGCATGGTGCATTGCTCCTGCAGCTCGGAACTTGATGGCCTTCACAGTTCCCCCAAGGAAGATGAGTCACAATAGAAGAAGCTCAAGGTAATCCTTTCTGGGCTGTTGGAGGTTCATGGCAGTTGTGTAAAATGATATGACCTCCTTCCGTAGGCTTTGCATATCATCGCCAAAGAGCCCATCTGTTGCTGGTTTGTAGCTCACTTGTTCTGTGTATGACCATTTCTTCCGGAAGCTCTTGAATAGGCCAACCTCGGGTCCCCTAGTTGTGCCAAACAGAGCTGTGAAGACACTGAGCACTGAGAACGACCTCCATAACATGATGGCGGCACCCAATCTCCACGAGCTCATGACCCACTGCTTCTTCAATGAGAACACAAGCTCCCCAATGGATACATGTAGGGGAGACCGGGGTTGGTTGCAACAAATTTCATATTTGTTGTTATATTTTTTTTATTTTTGGAACAACCTAAAACCAGTTTAGCCCATATATATCCTTTATATCTCGGCACCAAATCAAGCTATGGCGACAGTCTCTGTGACAAAACATGTGCCCACAATAGCCAATTGAACAGAGGGCTTCAAAGTGTTGCAACCAACCCCGGGCCGGGGTTGGTTGCAACGACCCTGGGGATGGTTGCAACAGTATTGAAAGTAGTCTAATTATTCAACTCAGGCTGTTTACTGAGGCCTGCCTACATCTAAGAATGTAATAAACTGAACAAATTAAAAATTCATGTAATCAAAGTCATCAATAAAAATATAAAACTGTCAATTGAATGGCCACACTCTAGATGCCCGAAACCCTGCTTGTATATTTGACGGCGTTATGAAGTTTGGGAGGGCTTGAGATACAATTCCTGGTAAATAAAAAATTGTCATGTTAATCTCAGGTTGATTTTTCATCCAATATTGAAATATTTCTTGAAGGACCCATAGACATTGCGGTCAAGTGGGGACTGAAGTTTGCGAGAACACTGTGGTGGAAACGTCAGTATCACCACACCGTTCTGTTTGCAGAGATATATAGATTCGATGCTAATGTGTGGCTGTCCATCAGCAAAAAGGACTGAATGATCTAAACTTTGGTTAACATGTTTGTTAAAATGTCTCATAAAGATGTGCGACTCCGATACAGCCACTTATAAAATGTTCTCTGAAGTTTAAGCGGAAAACAAACATTGGAGGCGCAGAATTCCAACATGCATTCACTGCTAACTCCAAAGTCGCCAACTGCTCTCTTTCAGCGATGTCAACGCATCAATCTGCTTTAGGCCCCTGCGAGAGATAACTCATGAAGGCGTTGCAGAAATTGGTTACTCAATAGTTTGTCAAAGAACGGGTATACGGTTGTTGCGTTGAAACTAGTTGCTCTTGCCATACTCGTGGCTTCTGGTCTCTGTATTGATAAAACGATTCACAAAATAAATCCCGAAAGCCAATCTTCACCAGCAGCAGACTTAGCAGACCACTGAGGGAGAAAGTTCACAGTGAATTTAGTAGCACATTGGTAAGCAAGTTCATGTGCTTCGTTAGGCGATAAGCCATACCACATGTCCCCAACCATCACCAAATATTTAGCAATTAATTGTTCTTGTTGGTCTAAAAAAAATTTGGTTTGGTTTATATCCTGGATTCGGCATTGCCACATTGGCCAAACGAGCAGATTTAAGTTAATGTTGAATAATGAACGTTTTGACTTTTTGCAGACTGTCTAAGACAAGCTCCATTATAAACTGCACCCATAATTGTTTCTTTACTAGCAGAACCGCGATCACTTTTTCGTTTATGATTTCTCATAGTCACACATAGTATTTAGGCTTACAAAACACAAAGATTAGGTGATTAAAGCACGTCCATAGTTAAAATAATTCAATTAGTACCAATTAGTGCAATGCATATAATATTACAATATAATGTGCCATAATTGTGACGAGTATATGAACACGGTTTATTGAAACAAATGCATGGGGTTGGTTGCAACATGTTGCAACCAACCCCAATAAAAATGTTGCAACCAACCCCGAGGCAATGCAGAGACATTGTTATGGAAATTTTTGTCGACAGCGTTGGTTTTAAATAAAATGGCTAAATGCATTTTGAAGCCCAATTCCTTGTCCAAATTATGACACCAAACCGCATTAAATTGATCCAAAACATTCAGGTACATTACGAAAGAAAACGAAGCCGGGAAACTTACTTTGATTACGAAAAAAAAACTTTTAATTATTTGATGTAGCCATTATCAACTACCTACAAGCACATTAGGTCATATTGACCTAAAAGCTATTCTGTACATGTGAGGCGAGTTAATTTCACGCTGCTATAATACAGCGCTTAACTAGCGAGGGTGTTGCAACCAACCCCTGTTGCAACCAACCCCGGTCTCCCCTATATGACAATGTAGTTTCAAATACTAGGCCCTTTGCATCGATGAAACCACAAACATAGCTCCACGATCTGGAAGGCTGACCCTGTCTAAGGCGTCAACAACCTCTGAACTGGAAACTGAGATTATTTGTCTTTGGAGTAGATTTTGATGGACCAAATGCTAAAGCAACAGTGTGCAGGCACTGTTAGTGCCTTCACAATGCAACATTTACATGCTCTTATTGTTCTAGTCATTTGAAAAAAATTTCAGAACATTATACGACCAAAATTTCATCCGAAATGCATGTATCAGAAAATTGTTGAAATCATAGCGACCCCTAAAACTACTCAGATTGACTCTATTTTTGGCATGGTTCTTCTGTATACATAGTGAAATAAGGGCAGCCTTGTGGAGAGAGTTTTTGGACACTTTGAAATTTTACAATATGCACGTGGACCACCCTATTATGCACATGGGAAAACCAACAAAAAATTTCAATACGAAATGGGAGGAATATTACTGAGGGAATCAGAAGAGGAGAAGGACCTAGGAGTAATCATACACAGAAGTACTAAACCCTGAAAACAGTGCGCAGAGGCTGCAAAGAAAGCGAATAAAGTATTAGGAATGATTAAAAGGACAATAATCAGCAGAGAAAAAGATATAATGCTCGAATTATACAAATCATTGGTCAGACCTAATTTGGAGTATTGTGTGCAGGTGTGGTGCCCATATTTGAGACAGGATATAGAAAAACTAGAGAAGATACAAAGGAGAGCAACGAAGATGATCAAAGGATTCGACAAACTGGCATATGAAGAAAGACTGAGGGCTGACAACATTGGAGAAAAGAAGAAATAGAGGAGATTTAATAGAGACATTCAAGATAGTGACAGGAAGAGATAAAATACCAGCACAAAGGCTCTTTAAATCTCAAGTAACGACAGAACTAGAGGGCACAGCTACAAGATTGTTAAAAAATCAGCCGGGACAATAATGCAAAGATTCTTCAGTGCCAGAGTAGTAAACAATTGGAATAAGCTGGAAGAGGGGGCTGTTACTGCGGACTCGGTTATGGCATTTAAGAAGAAACTTAACAAACTTGGATATTAGAACGAGGTGCAATTGCGAGGAGGATTGAGAGAGTGGCTCTGACACAGATGCAAGTCTTCTGAACCACTTAAAAACCTGTTATGTTATGTTATGTTATGTTATTAGGCCTATGCCAAATATCTGAGCCATCCTATGAAATCACGAAACCCTCACGGCCTCATCCACTTGCCATCTTTGCACGGATTTTTCAATCAAAAGTGAAAGCATTGCTTTCACAAATCACATCGCGAGCTATTCTTCCCCTTAACTCCCTCGCCGGTTCAATTCTTCCTCTCTCATCCTGACCCTTTGGTTCTTGGCTTGGAAGTTGGAACTGATTTTTACCATCTGCCAATCAATTCCACTAAGTGCGCGTGAATACGTTTGTTCCCGCGACTTGGCTTTATTGGAGGGTGGGGGGCGTTAGAAATCTCTAGATAGGGCCTATATCAGAGACAGACAGACAGACAGACAGACAGACAGACAGACAGACAGACAGAGGAGAGAGAGAATGAAAGACAGAGAGATAGAGAGAGACACAGACACACACAGAGAGACACAGACACAGACAGTAACAGAGGAATGGAGGAGGGAGGGAGGGAGACAGGATGACAGAGCGAGAGACAGAGGCAAAGAGGCAAATAGAGATCTTGAGGCAAATAGTGCATTGAAATATATAAAATATATGAGAAACCGTCGTTCATACAATCATATATAGGCCTACACCAGCGAAACAAAAATCTAAATAGTGAACTTCTATATTATCCAACAAGTTTTTTTATTCAAAGTTCTGAATTGTAAAGTAGCAGCGTTATCAACTGCCCTGGCAGTCATAAGATGTCTTAAAATGAAGATACTACTTCCATTGTCTCTATTATGTCTACAACGACCTCTTTCATAAAACGACTCTGTGATTTTCCAAGAAAACATTCTGCATGTATAGCCTACACGCAAAACAAATTATATAGCAGAAATCTGAAACGCTTGCTGTCAAGCATAACAAACAAGTAACCTAGACTTGTCATGTCATGAGTGAACAAATAAAGAATTTTGCTCAACACTTAAACGAGGAGAGTGTACTAAAAGTGATTGAGAAGATCGTCGTTAAAGTGTTAAACGTATCCTTCGGATTCCTTCCGTCAAACAGACTGTAACTACAAACTGGGGATGTACTCCACTGTATTGACTTTGTACGCGAATAACACAAAACATAAAGCAATAGAATTTTACGCAAAATGTCATTTAACAGTAGTAGGCCTATCTTTGAAATTGTCACTTGTCAATCTCTTTCCATGACGCATTTGCAGATTCTTCAGTGTTGAATAAGCCGACTTCGAAGTTACCGCCTTTATCAACAATCTGAAATGAAAACATATGTTCAAAATGCAATTATTATTAGTATTATTATTATTATCATCATCATCATCATCATCATCATCATCATCATCATCAGCAGCAGCAGCAGCAGCAGCAGCAGCAGCAGCATCATCATCATCATCATCATCATCATCATCACCATCATCAAACCGACCGTCTGAAACTATCATTAAATTGTGTAGTCAGCTGCATATTGCAATCAATTAGTAAATGTTAATGTAAATCTCCGAAATGTAAATGTAATCTAAATGTAAATGTAAATCTCCGAAATTTCTCAGCGCCACACAAAAGCCACGTCAGGGAGACCAGCTTATTCACCGGCGCTATATCAAATCAAATCCGCAATAGCCATATCCGCCTTATCCGTTCCGGTGCCACGTCAGAGTCCGGGAGGTCAAGCCGAGGAGACAGCAGGGTGCTACGGTGGTAATCGGTGATGATGGCGGTTGCGTGGTGGGGCAGGAATGGAATGTCTCATCGCCACGCAAAGAGGACTACCTAGCTCACGCCGGCGCAATATCAAATCAAGCCCACAAATGCCAGGGTGTTTGGGTCCGTTTTGGTGCCTGATCAGAATCCAGGGAGGTCAAGCAGAGGAGACAGTTTAATTGTAGCTGCGGACCCTGCGGTGGAAATCGTTGGTGGTGGTGGTTATGGTATGGTTCAGGAACGGAACCAGGATAGAATGGCTTGAAAAGGTTGGTTTGCACACTTACCTGGATAGGTGCAAGAAAGAGGGAAAACTGGGGACTGCTTGGATTGACAGGAGAGAGAGGAGCGAACCGGCGAAAATCATGTAGGAGTTCGTTAGTTATACCTCGCCTTCGTCGTACCTTTCTCAACCTCGGCCTTCAGTCCCGAGTTAGGAAGCTGCTATAAATTTGAGAGAGAGGGTGAAAGCCGAGGTTGAGAAAGGTACAACGAAGGCGAGGTATAGGCCTAACCTAATGGGTCCAATAGGCCCCTATACAAGACTTGTGTGTTTGAATTTAATAAGGAAATTTAAAAAAAACATCACTCAGGAAAACAAATCATCTGCGCTCTTTTTGATAGCCTAAATGATGTCGTGTGTCGTTAAGAACAGAGCATTAATCAGTTAGCCAACATTGCTCACATAACTGAGAGAGTCACCAGTGGCCGGCTCGCCCGCGAACAGAGTCCAGTAAACAGATAATGTTTAGAGTATTTTGCTGTGCACAACCATTTTTACCCAAGCAATCCCACAAGAAAGAGGCAAAATGAGTGGCTTGGCGCTGATACTTTCCGACTGTGATGAGCTGATACTAACAATTTATTGCTATGTCAAGTAGCGTGCAAGACCAAAGTCCCTTAGCTTAGATGGTTGGTGTATATTTGAGCCCACTGGTAAATTGTTTCACTCGTCGAAATGATGTTGTTCCGTTTACTGTAACGGTGTTAGGCCTACTATGTTTGCATTTTTATCGCTTACTTTGGACCAATAAAATTTGTGGTTATGGTTATGGTTTTTTAGGCATCAACCAACAGATTTATACACCACAGGGCAGGACTGCCTGGTTTAAATATAATTAATAATAATAATAATAATAATAATAATAATAATAATAATAATAATAATAATAATAATAATAATAATAATAATAATAATAATAATAATAATAATAATAATAATAGCTTTTAAGGGCACTTTCGCCAGCCAGGAAACAGATTAATAGGGCCATTCCGGACACTTTTTTTACATTAGTTAATATTGAAGTCCCTGAGGGATCCTGTATACCTCGGGGCAAAAAAAAAAAAAAAAAAAAAAAAAAATAATAATAATAATAATAATAATAATAATAATAATAATTTTCCCACGCTATCCCCCGAAGACGAGGCCTGACCCTCCAGACACCATCTCTGCTCCTAAATAACAATAATTTTTTCCAAATCCTGAGGGATCCTTGATACCTCGGGTAAAAAAAATAATAATAATCTGTTTCTTTATTAATTCAAACCGACAAACGCAGTAAGATTACATTAAGATAACAGTACAATTATCAATACCTTAGCTAAACACACGTTATGGCAGTCATGCAAGGCGCCCTCCCGAGGGGGTTGCGGGAATCGAACCGCGTACTGCTGCTCTCCTGGCCATGTGTGTTACCATTACTCTATCCCCCTCCCTATATCTATGTGAGTTCGGGAAAATGTGAACCAATATTCAAAGTACTTTTACCAGCAACTGCACCTAGTCTGGATAAGATGCCTGAAAACGTTGGCCGTTTGTCCTTCTCCTGAATCCAGCATTCTGAAATGAGAAAAACTCTGATGATACTAACCTTTGAGTAAATCCTCTCTTTTTCAAGAGGGATTATTTTACGAGAAGCCTCACTGTGTGATGTGTTTCAAACAGGAGAACCTCTTTAGCGATGTTGCACAAATGAGAAAGGGACTATAATTTCACATAAATTCTATGAGCACTTAAAGCAAAACAGAAAGGCACAGGAAAAGTAAACATTCTACAGGAAATACATATATTCGGCACGAAATGAGTTTACAGCTCAATGATTTTAAAGCATTCATATTTATAGTAGCGGTCAGCCGGATAGACATTTTCCACCGAGTACCGAATCCGAGTATTTGGATGTACTATTTGCCTGATCCGGGAACGAACCGAATACCGTTTGTTCCATATGAGAAGCTTTACATTTTCATGTAACGAAAATTTATCTAAATAAATTTCTATATTTGTAGTAACTGACTAATACATTTTGAATTTTAAAAATAAAGAATCAATGAGATGGACCTGATATCTGTTGGGGACTTCTGGTGTCACCGTGTTGGTAATTTTTGTACTTTTCTTCTTGGAAATTAATATGCTAGGTGAAGCTCACAGCTGGTTTTATGAGCCTACAAATTCCGGCATGTGAGGCAGACAAGCAACTATTTCTGTGTACAGTTTTTGCCGAGGCGAATAGTGCTGAAAAACTGGATATTCGGCCGAGGTAATTAATGTCTGAGGCGATTTCCGGCTGACCCTAATTCATTGAGATTTCCATTGTGTTTGGGACCGTCAAAGGAAAGGGATTTCCACAAGTATGAATTGTCTCTACGAATTGCAAACAAGATACATGTAGTATCAGTTTATTTCTGTATCTCTTTCTCCTGATTCGTTCTTACAATCAAACAAATAGTCCACTAGAACGCGTAATAAGCATTTGTGGCGGACAGGCCACAATGTTTGAACGAAGGCAAATAATGATTGCTGTCTTAGTTAAATAGCGTCTTAATCGATGGGTGGCGCTTTATAACCTGTTCGATTATAATTATAATTACAATTGCTATATTTTATTTCTGCCATTTAAATGCTTCAATTTATTAACTAAAATAAGAGAACACACCGTCCTGTCCAATTATTAGTGCCTAAGCGCAGGGCGCGCTTAATTTAATTGGTATTTCTATATTTCTCAGACACTTGTATTTGAGAAGATACTAATGGGCGAATATATAAGTATGGAGGCCAGAATATATTTCACATGCCAATTTATAGCATGCAGACAGACGAATAATTATACCGTACCTCACGCGGCATTGCCTACAATGTAGAGTGGCGATACTGCAATCTGCATATTCGATACGGTTCTTTAGTGTCGTTGGTTCAGTTACGAGTTGCAAATATATATTCACGGACAAGAGTAAGAGTCCGACAAAAGACTAATCAGTGCGATCCGGGTTATAGCCGAATCGATCGCTCATGGGTGCTAGATTGACTCCACCGATCCGACAGGGTTGGGTTCCATCATGTTGTTAGATCGCGAGAAGGTCTTAATTGTTGGTAGTTTCCGGACTGTATATAACTCGAGGAAAGACCGATCGTGAGGATAGAGGTCCCAGGTCTGTTACGGCAAAGTACAAGACAAATAGTCCGCTGGTGACCGTCTGATAAACCTGGGGGAAAGACCCAGCTGTTGAGCGTCGGAGATACACGCGGAAAGTCCGCGCTGCCGTTCGTCTGATACACACGGAAAGACTCAGCTGCTGACTGTCTGAGATACACGGGCAAAGTTCCCGCTGGTGTCTGTCTGAGATACACGGGAAAATTCCCCGCTGTTGACTGTCTGAGATACATGGGCAAAGTCCCCGCTGGTGTCTGTCTGAGATGCACGGTCAAATTCCCCGCTGCTGTCTGTCTGAGGATATCCGGGCAAAGTATCCGCTGGTGTCTGATACACGGGCAAAGTTATCGCTGGTGTATGGAAAAGTCCCCACTGGTGTCTGTCTGAGATACACGGTCAAATTCCCCGCTGCTGTCTGTCTGAGGATATCCGGGCAAAGTATCCGCTGGTGTCTGATACACGGGCAAAGTTATCGCTGGTGTATGGAAAAGTCCCCGCTGGTGTCTGTCTGAGATGCACGGTCAAATTCCCCGCTGCTGTCTGTCTGAGGATATCCGGGCAAAGTCCCCGCTGGTGTCTGATACACGGGCAAAGTTATTGCTGGTGTATGGAAAAGTCCCCACTGGTGTATGTTGGAGATTCATGGGCAAAGTCCCCGCTGGTGTCTGATATACACGGTCAAAGCCCCCGCTGGTGTCTGTCGGAGATTCACGGGCAAAGTCCCTACTGGTGTCTGTCTGAGAAACACGGGCAAAATTCCCGCTGGTGTCTGTCTGAGATACACGGGCAAAGTTCCCGCTGCTGTCTGTCTGAGGATACACGGGCAAAGTCCCCGCTGGTGTCTGAGATACACGGGCAAAGTTATCGGTGGTGTATGTCGGAGATACACTGGAAAAGTCCACGCTGGTGTATGTTGGAGATTCACGGGCAAAGTCCCCGCTGGTGTCTGAGATACACGGTCAAAGTCCCCGCTGGTGTCTGTCGGAGATTCACGGGCAAAGTCCCCACTGGTGACTGTCTGAGAAACACGGGCAAAGTTCTCGCTGGTGTCTGTCTGAAAAACACGGACAAAGTTCCCGCTGGTGTCTGTCTGAGATACACGGGCAAAGTTCCCGCTGTTGATCGTCTGAGAAACACGGGCAAAGTTCCCGCTGCTGTCTGTCTGAGAAACACTTACAAAGTTCCCGCTGGTGTCTGTCTGAGAAACACGGGCAAAGTTCCCGCTGTTGATCGTCTGAGAAACACGGGCAAAGTTCCCGCTGGTGTCTGTCTGAGAAACACGGACAAAGTTCCCGCTGTTGATCGTCTGAGAAACACGGGCACAGTTCCCGCCGGTGTCTGTCTGAGATACACTGGGAAGACCCCGTTGGTGATAACTCAGTTCAGATCAGATATCGTCCATAAAAAGTTAACCAGTGCGATCCCGAGTTCAGCAAATCTAATCACTCTTGGGTGTTGGTTTGAATCCGCCGATCCGACAGGATTGAGGTCCACCTTCCTGTTAGATCACGAGCCGGTCTGAATCCCGATTGTGAGAGTTTAACAGGCTGAGTAAACCTCGGGGAGAGAACGATCTTGAGGGATAAAGAAAACACAGGCCTGTATCGGTAAAGTGCGGATAAAGAGTCTGCTGGTAACGTCCGGTGAATTAGAGGGAACGATCTTGTAGAAGCTATTCGATAAATACGGGGAAGGTGACAGTTCGATAATATCGGGAAACTCCCGTAAAATCTCAATTCGCGGTCTCCGGGTTTGGTTACTTGACTCCGTCATAGTTACTCCCGCAGTTTACCGGCAATATCAGTCCGGGGAACCAACCAAGCGATCCGACCTTGGTCTGTTCCGGTGTTCAGGAAAGTTCCCACAGTGGAAAGTGAACATACGGGGCTGAGTACTGATTGAAGTGCGAGGTTGGGACCCTCGTGCGTAGGTCGGAACAAGGATATGTGTGTAGATAGGAAGGTCATAGAGAGGACCTTCACTATCAGAGTGCCAAAGTTCACTGTTCACTGTTATCTTTCGAAGCAGAATTCATTACTGTGAGGCCGGCATGCCGCACACGGAAATACAGCGAGAGACACGTGACGGTAAGAAAACGCGTTGTCCAATGGATACGTGTCTAAGAATACATGACGTAGAGACTGGTCATCTTATCTTATCTTATCTTATCTTATATGATTTTTTTTATAAAGCGTCTCTCGCAGCATAGACTATCCAGAGGCGCTCCCAGCGTGTCAGCCCCGAAGGAAAAGAAAGGCCTTTAGGCAGCGGAGAGAAGAGGGCGATATCCCAAGCAATATCTTGCTACGGGAGAGACGGGGGCAGGTCATTCCATAGGGAAGAGCCAAGGATGGCAAAAGCATGATGCTGAGCCATCGAAATCCTTGTGCGAGGGACAAGTAGACCAAGGCGGTCAGTAGACCGAAGAGGGCGGGAAGAGAGAGCAGATAGAGGTTTACGCATTAGGTCACAGAGGTATTTAGGAGCTTTCCCCAGTTGAGTCCTTGAGACCAGGAGAAGGACCTTGTATTGGATGCGGGAAGCAACAGGAAGCCAGTGAAGTACATCAGTCATAAAGGTAGTTTTGTGAGAGAAGCAAGGAAAACGGGAAATGAGCCTGGCAGCCGCATTCAGAACAGACTGCAGAGATGAAAGGCACGCATTAGGGAGCCCAGCAAACAATGAATTGCAATAGTCAATGCGGCCGCAAATGAAGGCATGGACCATACAGTAGTAGTAAACACTGAAGGGGAAACTGATCTTCTTACAGCCCTAAAACGCCTCAGGTGATAGAAACAGGAACGTGTCAGGTGGGAGAGGTGTTCAGAAAACGAGAGGGTACTATCAAGGGTTACACCCAAATCCCGAACACTGGATGAAAATGAAAAAGCAGGGTATATTGACGACAGAAGTGGGATATCAAGTTTAGAAAGTTGCTGCTTAGTGCCAAACCAGATCAGTTTGGTCTTAGAAGAGTTAAGGTTAAGTCGATTTGATGACATCCAAGAGTGGAGATCATGTGACAGGGAATCAATGCATCATAATTATGTGCTCCTTGTCCCGGAACTTAGAGAACGTTTGGTGTTCCATGCTAATGGCGATAGTTCAAGAGTCACGAGATGTAGAATG